>OZ002741.1:75799135-76003970 GCA_963924295.1 Dioctria rufipes | reverse complement strand
CGTATGGTCACCCATCTGTGTAAGTTTGATTTTTGAAGTGGTTTTTCGCATATATTGCTAGAACGGTTCGTCGGACAGAAAAAATAATTATTACCAGTTTTATAGCATTTCATATTCTGAAGAACTTTTCAGTACATTAAAACCGTATAGGACTTATCATTTACAAATAAAAAGAAAGTAGCAGAAATTGGGGAGTAAGGTTTGAGCAGCAGATAGGAATCAGGGGTGCACCCACTACAATAGCAGATTGAGCAACGGGGTATTTCGCCAACTAGCTGGAAGTATACCCTCATAAGTAAGCTCAGTTTATTTTTTGCGTTTACATTTTTATATTGTATTATTGTCGCTTTTCGGCATTGTTATTTTCTATTTTCTGCATTATCATTGTCCCGCATTTAATTAAGTCGCATGTAGAACCGTAAGTAGTCCATGTAAGGAGCGATGAATGACGGACCACTTTTATTTAACGAATACCAGTATAAATACAAATAAATTTATGGTTTTCCCGGACATGGTTTTGCGAGTATTTCTATATCTATCTTTTTTTTTTTTTTTTTTAATCTTTTCTCTTCCCGAAATTTCCATTCTTCACGCCTTGCTCTAATATAATGATGTCTAACTAATTTCCGCCCATGGAGGATGGAGGGTTGATGGATCACCGCTAGCTAAGGCGCATACACATATTGTATGAGGCTAACCAAAGGTAATGCTTTGTAGGCTTAGCCATGGTAAATGGGGGCGTCAGGGTCCAACTTATCTCAAAGCATCTGAGACTCTTTCCCGCACTCTCTCAATTACTTCTCTCTCCAGGTGCGGCATTGAAAAGGCATTTCCTTCATTGTTTGTTTTTCTTTACAGCTTTTAAATAAATCAATATCTTCCCTTGAGGTTTCCCAGGTATCACCAGGAAGCAGTTAACCGCAGTAAGTTGTTTTTTCTTTGTCTGTCCGTCCGTCTGCAGTCGCTAATTGATTCGTATACAACAGTTTTTTTATATGTTCGTCTATCTGCCCGATCAGCAAATTTCATAATTTTCGTGCACAGCTAATTAACATCAAAGGATGTGGGTGGCAAGGATTCTCTCTAGCCGACTGATGGAGGTTTCAGATGCATCGTCTGCTTATGTTCAGGAAAGTGACGACTGACACGCTCTTGTGCTACATACCTTACTATTATTTCCTAACAACAAGCTCTTCTCAACACAGCCATTTACATCCATTGTGGTAAGGACTCCAGGCAATAATCGACTGTGTTTTACATGGTTCTAAATTGCATTTCCGCGCTTTTATGAAAATCATATGCCGAAAATTAACTAGTAGGATTATGGTGCAAATTTGTTTCATTTGGTTTCAATGATAATTGGAGGAAATTTTACTCCGTTATGCTACAAATCCGTAGAAAATGATATTATGCTATCAGGTGTCGCAGTCTGGAACACAGTGAGTTGGGGAGTTTAGGAGATGAGAATTTTCGTTTATCGCGGTTAAAACTCCCTGTGGCTTGTGATACACATTGATTAAATTTAACTAGCTATTTGCTTCCGGGTAATTGAATTAAATAGCTAGTTAATTGGATAACCCTTGGTACACATATATCGGGTTATTTTGAACAGAAACGCGCATTGCTGCGTGTAACTGGGTAGGTGACGTTTGATTTGAGTTAAAACGAGTAATCAATTAAAAAACAAAATATATTTTGTGATAGTGAAGCTTACCGAAAAGATCTAAGTTTTTAAATCGGAATTTGAAAATACAATTCCATTAATTCAAGCAAAGCGTCTGCAGCCGATGCAAATGAGGTTGTCAGCAATGTCAAGTTAAGACAAATGCAAGATATGGACTGAAATATAAAACTTCATGCAGTAAGATCATAGGTACGGGTAAGATGCTCACACGAATGTTATGTATGAATAATTCATATTATCGTACAAGACGAAGGAGGATATGGTCAAAGGTAAGTTCGGGAATCAAAACCTATGTGAAGTCTCGCTGTACAAGTGGAGTTTTTGACATCTAGGTTTATCTAGACATCTACAATTACAAATATTATTTATATCATCAGGTCGAGAATTGCAAATTCTTGGAAAAGGATGTGCCGAAATTCGACGAAGAAAAATTCAAAACATACTTTCCGGTAAAAGACCGCCATTTGCATTTCTTGTGTTAAGGCGGCGGCATGTGGTAAAAAGCCACTTCTCTTCGAAAAAAAATTGCTATCACCCTATATGCTCTCTGAAATTTGGGACAATATAGAATGGTTGGTAGTTTATTTGGTCTGGTCAGGACAGCTATGAGCCAAATTGTGAGCCATGGGTGGTGTGATACCCAAAGTCTATGGACATGTCATACTGAGACAAGCAAACATTTTATGGGACGGGAATCCTAACAGTTTCCGAGATAATGGGACTTAAAGGTTTTGAGTATGTTTTTTTAGATCATCCTGTAACTTCTGAACGTTACGATGATGATTTAAACTTAGAGATATTCATTGGTCCATAATTTCTTTCTCTCCACCGCCCCGTTTAGAAGTTATGGCTTAGCAAATTTCAGCATTTTTACATAGTGGATTTATGAAGGCCAAGACCTTAGCTTTAAAAGGACCTATTACAGTCTGTACAGAAAATGAAACCCTTTCTTCGTTTTTTGGAAATTTTTCATAAGCATATCCAGCGAAAATGGCTGAATAAGGTCATTTTCAAAATATAATTGCCTACTTTCTTGCACTGAATATTTTCAACCATTATCGCTAAAATTTACCGACCATTGGAACGGTTAAACGATTATCTTTCTACCAAAGTTTAAGTTATCATCATATGCAGGGTGTAACGTTCAGAAGTTGCAAGGTGATATATAAAAACATTTCCAAATACCTTTAAGTCCCCTTTTTTGCTCGTCAAAGTATGACCTATCAATAGCCTTCGGGTATCACACCACTTACGGGACACTCTGTATATTTGAACACAGCTTGAGAACGCGTTGACGTAGAGAGCTAAAATTTTGTACGCAGCGTTTTCATCCAAATTGTAAATATAATTTCAAAAATAGGCTAAATCCGGCAACCCTTTCTTGGCATTGCTATATAAAAAATTAAGTTTTTGCGTATGCTGTGAAAATGATCACTACTAGATGTTTTTATTGTAGTGAAAAGTTCTTCAGAATATAAAATCCTATAAAATTGGTTATAATGATTTTTACTGTCCGGCGAACCATTCCAGAAATAAATGCGAAAAACTACTACAAAAATCAAACTTGCACAGAGGTTACCATACGAAATTTCCTCCGGGAATTCCACTAGGGTATCGTAAGATTTGGTCTTATTGTTAAACCAATATTAGCTTTTCACATATAGCTCTACTTGTCCGTTCAGTCTCCGTATGTTATTAATTTGTTTATGGTATTACTCTCCATTCGAAATTTCCTAACACACTTGAGTAGTCACGGAAAGCATGAGGAAGTTTGGAAAGCGTGAATTGCCGGTGACAATAAACGGTATTAGTTTTTGTTATAGAGGATTGCACTTTTTTCATATTCGGGATAAATGTGTCTATTATCTCCCAACGGCGAGATAAATTAAATTTTTTTTATAAGGGTAGTTTTTGGGGGATATAGGAGGGTTGGATTTCTACGAGTTTTCTCAGTATAATGGGAGAATGTAAAGAAACAGAGGAATGCATGTGGTATCAAAAAAATTGCAGCTCGGGTTGGAACAAATGATGATGGAGGAAGTGGGATGGAGTGTATATGTGGATAAAGTTGAGAGCGATTATCGCAAATTTAAAATAAAAAAATAAATCAATAGTTGGAATAAGTCTCAGAATTGCCTTACTATTAAAAAACAATTAAGTCACCTCTAAAGCCTTTGTAAGACTCAAATCCAATTCTCGCAACTAAATAGCTGCGGGAATTGTTCTTTGATGTAGATTTTAGAAATTTCTGGATACTATAAGCGTGGAGTTTTCATTGAGTTAGTTATACAGTTGCCATAAGCCATCTTTGTAAACTGTATTATATTGAAATCCATTAAAACTTTTGGCCTCAGAGAGATCCTCTTTGCTTCAGGCGTGGAAGGTAATGGTAGGTCTCTTAGTTACTAATCTACCAGCAAAATTATGATATTTAATTCTATTTGAAGGGATGTGAGAAGGGAATCCACCCATCTTTAAATCTATCCACATTTACGTACTGTAGCGAAAACTGCATTAGAACACTCAGTTTAAGTTGCCAATCAATTGAAATTATGCGTCTACTGATTTTTAATATACTCCTACTTTATAGAGCAAATGTGATTGTATGTAATATTACACAAAATCCATAAAATGGTAAAGCTATAATGATCTTGCTATTCATATGGAATTATCGGGAAACATTTTCATTCAATTTCATTTCACCTGGTTTATATAGTGAATAGACATCATGAGTTTTGTAAATTCATCCAATTATTATTTTACTCGGAACGAAAGTGTTCTTTTCGTTGAATTATTAGAAGTAAGATTAAATCATGAAACAGAATTTATGTAATAGCTAGCAGGAGTACGAAATATACGAAATCACAAAGCTTTTATTCTACAAGAAAATTTCCTTAGCAAAAATAGCAAACATGTGTAGAGCAATAATGTCATATTTGATAGCACTCGGAAAAAAATAAGTAAAAGAAATCATTGATGATTGTTATAAGGAACAAGGAAAAGTTCTCAAGCTGAAGACGCCGATTTTAATAAAAATTTGCATATTATATGAGGGATTCATAAGACTGGTCTTGCGGAGATTACCCCTTGGGAAAAATAACCCCTTAAACACTGAGAATTCCATCCGTAGATACTTCTGAAATGTGATATCCTCAGTTAAAGATATTCTGAAAATTCAAGCTGTCTTTTATGCTGGGTAAGGTTAAAGCTCTTAAATAAAGTGTAAAAAATATGTAATGCCTTCCTCAGAATAAAATAAGGATCAAAATTACATATTTAATTTAGCGAAGATGATTTACAGATATTAACCTTTATCTTCAAAGACGTCTTCTTATGCTTAAAGCGATTTTTTGTTTGTTTTTTTGTTTTTTTTTTTACTTTAAGAGACGTCAGTCGAATTGAGAACCTCCTGCTTTTGAAGTCGATTAAAAAATATGTTTGATATCACATTTCTATCAATTGTTGTCGTATTTGAGGTTTATGTCCACGAATAACATAAAAATTATGGCACATATATTACTCAAACACGGACATGATATGCCATACGGGAAAGCACGACAACAAAATGGAATAAGAGCAACTACTCTTTATTCACAAAGGTGTTTCGCCGAAGATATCATACGAGTCGAAAGCCTTTTGAAGTGTGGCTCATTTGGAGAAATAAGAAAATTATTTGGAACCACTTCATCGAGAGGATGGTACGTTTAACGTGCACGTATGTAGATGAATACTCGTATGTCATCTGTTCAATTTGATTTTTGAAGTGGTTTTTCGCATATATGCTTAATATCATTGGACAGAAAAAATAATTAAGGAGTGGTCCAGAAAAAATTGACCCATTAAGTTATTTTTATACCTGCAAAATTACAATAATCCAAGTCTGGATTTTTTTATTAAAATATTCCATAAATACTGAACTCTGAGTTTATATGAATCATTCGTGTATTGGAATTGAAATAGTTAAAATGTCTCGAAGCGAAAAAGAAGTGCGTGAAATGTTTTTGTCCAAATATTTGGAAAATCCCACAATTTCATTGTTAAAAATTTCAAAGACCTGAATACAAGTTATTCCACGATAAAAAGGATAATAGCCAAGTATAGGCGAGGCTTGTCAATAGAAAGGATACGTGGGTCAGGTAGAAAACCAGGGCCATCCCGTCTAGACGTCATAAAACAGATGAAGGGTACTTATCCTCGGAAACCGGGAACTTCGGAAAGAAATATGAAGACATTGTCAGGAACATCAAAGTCTACAGTGCACAGATATAAAAAAATCTGTGGATTAAGGAGCAATAAGGTTCAAAAAGTGCCGCTGAGGAAGGAAGAAGAAGAGAAAACAGCAAGAAGAAGAGCGAGAAAACTCTATGAGAACTACCTGACGAAATACGATTGTGTCGTTATGGATGATGAAACCTATTGCAAAGCTGACTTTTCGCAGATACCAGGTGACGAATATTTTACTGCAAAAAGTCGGAGTGGAGTATACAGAAAATTTTCAACAAAAGGAATGACAATATTTCCCAAGAAGTACATGATTTGGCAGGCGATCTGTTCTTGCGGTTTACGAAGCAGTGAATTTATCATCAAAGGAACAATAAACTCAGATGTGTACATCAAAGAGTGCCTTCAAAAAAGTCTTCTCACGGTTAGAAATTTTGGTGTAAATATTATACATGAATAATATATATATAAATACTTACAAAAGTTCATATAAACTTTATACTTTAGCTTGTTATAGATTTCTATATCAATAAAGTATAAAATTGATACCATGAATTATAGTCGGAACTAATCCATTTTATATATTACTTTTATATGTAATTCCATATTGTCTTCATTTATATTATGTTTCATATAAATTTTATAATAACTGGGATTAGAATAAATTATATATTTTGTATATAAAATTTATACTATATATTGTATATATAGTGAATTCATATTAATTTTATGTATAAATTAATAAAATTTCATATTTTAGTGAACATTTTCAATTAAATTATTTTGAATATATATTTATTGCTGTATAACTGTACAAAAAAAACTTAAATATCAATTAGTGATACTAACAGTAAGTGTTATTTAACAACCATATATGTTTTGTGTGTTTTCCTCGAAATCGCGGAGTCATATGATCTTGTATTGCTAAATTCTGATAATTCCAACAAAACTAAATTATTTTCATCTAAGTTCTCTACTACTTCATACGCGTTGTGAAATTCGCTAAAACTTACGGTATTGAATTTGTAACATAAAAAATAAAACTTATTTTCATAAAGTAGAATGCACTTAATTTAAAAAAATCTTATTAAACTTGGGTCGTCTGGAGAAGTAATAAATAGTCCAGGACGATAATGACCAAATTGTTCAATCCAAGAAACTGTTTTAATTTCATTTGGTTTTATACATATGTTTTTCAAGTACTGATAGTGTTCGTTAATGAAAGCAGTTGTAAGATCCATAATTTTACCCATTTTTATTAATGCATTGAAATTAAATGTTTCCCAAGTGGTTGAAAAATGTTGTTGATGCCGCATTGCCAAAGACTTTGATAAATTCTTAAAATTTTTTAAATTATTACTCAAATTTTTGAAATATTGATGGTTTGCTTCGTACCGCATTGTAGAATAATTACTTACTGCACCCATTTTCATTAGTACGCGAGGATAGTGGGTAAGGATGTGATGTTTAGGAATTAGGCGTACCTTAAATTCGTTAATTAAAATTTGGAGATGTTGCTGAATTAAAATTTCCAACTTTTGAATCGATAAATAGCTAACGCTTTTCGCAAATGCAATGCTAAGAATTTGTAATTATGTTGTTATTAATTCCCATTTACTTTTGAATGAAACATCTACAATATCCCCAAAAATAAATGGAAAGTGTACGATAAGACACCAAGTTTGAGAAGCGGATAAACCTGCTGCACCTTTTTTGAAACAACAAGTTGGTAAAATTTTTCTGGATAAATAGCCAAAATTGAAACCATGGATTCGGTTATTGATTTCTTCGTAATTCAAAATTCTATTAAGCACTAAAAATTTTAAAAAGGTAGAAATTGCATAAGAAACTACTCCTTCTAGTAAATCATGCATAGGGTCTACAGTACTATTGTCAATAATGTTAAAGTAATTTAATTCATTTAATATACAGGTGTTTTTGATACCTTTAGTAGAATTCAGATCACAAATTCCTAAGTTTCTATAATGGCATTCTAAGGAAGTTATACTGCGCACTTTAGACTCATCTTCTCGATGAGCAGTTTGTATATCATCTCTATGAATTTCACAAAAACGGCAAAAGTAATTGGCTCTAAATCCTCCCGAAAAACCAAAAATAAGGTTAGCACCCAAATTGTCGTGTACAACGCCAATCAATGTACCATAGATAATTTCATTTCCAACACTGAGACCCTTAGTTTCCAAAATTTTAAGATCTTCTAAAATGGGCTTTAATATTTTGTTATATGTTATACCCCGTTTTAAATCGTTTACATTAAATAATGCAACCAAATGAATGTTATCAATACTAGATAAATATTTTGCAGGCAAATGGCGTACTGTACAGTATATCGCTCCAATTTTATGAATCGTTTTCTTGCTGCCCAAAGGATTGGCACATTCAAAATCATCATAATATAATTGTATTTGAATTGCATTTTCGTGCATTTTGAAAAAACTGCTTTGTTTATATGTAGCACCACAACAAAAACCACTTAGTTTGTCATCTGTGCAAATGTGATCCTTTTGATTAAAAGCATTTCGGAAGCTTGAATTTGTAAATAGCGCTTCAAGAGTTTTTAAAATTGGAATGTATTGAAACGAGTTCTGAATAAGACATTTTCTATACTTTCTAGTCTTAGGACAATAAATTCGATCCCACCTAATACCTAATGCAATTTGCTGAGGCTTGACATAGAATGGAGAACATTCAAAATTTTTTCTTCTTTTGTACTTAGTAGAAAGTTGGTGCGCAGCACTATGAATATCATTCTTTAGATTTTTCATGCTTTCGACAATTACACGTTTCGGTGTCAGATCTTGTGTATTTTCTACGAGATCAATAAAGCCATTGGAAACATTTTTAATTAGACTTGAAGTAAATTTTAGTACATTGTTCAGCGTTATATCAGCTAAGCCCAAAGAATTTAACTGCGCCACAAAAGCCGATGTTGTTGATTGAATAACCTGTATGTTTTCAAATTTGTTTTGAATATGACTTTGAACATCGTCATTAGAATTATTGGTAGCTGCACCAATTGCTAGTTGTGGTATATTTTGAGAAATGTATAGTTCACTTGAAGAGCAGGTAGATCCGGAACTATTTAAAACTTCACGTGAATATATGCATTTAAGAGTATGCTTTTTAAGACCCGAATAAGTATTGAACGTTTGAGAACAATTTTCGTTTACAATACACTTGAGAAGTAAAAATTTTGAGCTAATCTTGTGATGTTCTAACTTTAAATGACTTAATATGACTGACATAATCTGAGACTGTTTTTTACATAAATAGCATACATATTTCATATTGATTTCTGATAAATAAACTGATTTACTGAAGTTATTTAAAAAACTTATGCTCTAGTATCACTCTTTTCTAATAGCATTTGCAATTTATTGTACAATTCCTTTGTCACTGGTGTCACAGGACATTCAATTTTAAAAATATACTTTTGCACAAACGTCCAAAATAGTCTCAGATTATTGTCATATGAGATATTAAAAATAAAATGTAATTTAAATACTAAATCTAATGCTTCCAAAATAGTGCTTCCAGTCTTGAGAGGTATGATATGTCCATCCAGTATAATCATATATATCGTTATATTCGACTTAGAAATCCCTTCAGCCGCAATATATGGTGCTCTGGCCCCTGTATAATTTGTGTACTCCGCAGGTGTAAGCCCTGGCTAATAAATAAACAAAGTTTGAATATGTTAAAATCAAAAGAAAAAATAAATTAGAAACCTTTTTAAATATTAGAATCCTTTCAACCGCCTGCTCATCCGTAAGTCTGCTTACTTTCTTCTTTCCATTTGCAGGCGGTAGAAGAAGTCGAAGAAGATTTATAAATGATAAAGTGCAGCTATCCCAATCTGTTAAATTTATAATAAAATAAAACTATATCAGTGGTATTTTAAAATATTTACCATTTTCTCTTTCAGCTTCAGTATATAAAATTCGTTTCCCGGCATTCTTCACTGCTGAGAAAATATGAGGCTGAAAGATCTTCCATTTATTTAGCAATAGATGAGCAGACTCCTTGTAAGACAAGGAAAAGTCATATAAAATCTGTAAGTTAAATTTAGAGCATCAGCCAACATTATTTAATGAGCCCTTACTAATTCTGGACAGATGAAAAAATAGCCATATTCGCTGTACAAATCAACTTCGCTAGATTTAATTTGCTGGCGTCTGAACTCTAACGTTGACTTCAGTTTTAATTGTACTAGCTCCAGTTGATCGGGCAGCGTCAGAGTTTTTAGCTCATCAATGTCATACAGAATCCTTTCTGGAGGGGCCTTTTCTGTTTCCGTATTTGTCGGTTTGTCCTTGTTTTCGTCTTCAATGCTCTTATCAAGCTTCCTCTTCTTTGCCCTGTCGTTTTTTAATTTAATTTGTAAAAACCCCGTATTAGCTCTGTTCAAAATCAATTCCTAAAATTATTTTTTATGATTTATATACAAAATAAATAATATAATTTTTTTACTATTTCATCATCGCTGTTTGATCTAAGGCAATCAAATAAGCTAATGCAGGCACGTGCCACTGCAGTCAATTCAGTTATTGAAGGAGTGAAGCTGAAAACCTCCTCAGTATAGGATGCCAGAAAAGCAATAACTTTCCTCCTACTACTATCAGTCAATGTTTTTGACCTCTCATATTCTCTCAGAATACTTTCTCCCCCTGTATTTTTTCCAATATATGCTTTAAGTGCCTATACAATTACAGTAATTCAATAACATACAATTCATGTTGTAAAAAAGGCGGGAAAATACTTACTATAGGAGTTACTATAAGGCTTGCACCAATAGTAGCATTACTTCTCTTTACTGTACCACCCGTAAAATCTGTTGTGGAGTTTGACGTTTACATAAGTACATCTAAATCAATAAAAGTTTTTGAACGAACTTTTAACAAAAAACACGGATGCAAGTAAAAACAGTTGACATATTCAATGAAGACGTGTGGCTCTATAATTGCATTGTTGATATTCGCGAACCCATCGAAATCATCCAATAAAATATCAGTATTTTGTAATACTGTGAACAGAAATACAAACATACTATTATGAAAACATAGCCCAATGAAATAGGATTGTGGACAAATACACGGTAAACATTCGGCTGCACTGAGAAAAAACACAGTAAGTATCAAATTGTAGAAAAATGAGTTATATACAAAAATGCTCTTAATGTGATGATATCTATCTCAAGATATGCTCAGTTTCGCCTTTCATTAAACACAGTAACTGATTTTCTGGAACAAAGCCACCATTTCAAAAGACAGTAATTGATAACTACAATAAAACACAACTTACGACAATAAAATTACAACTGTTTTTATTAGATTTTTGAGGCAGGAAAATTTCAGTAAATTTCATTTATCTTGAAAAGTCAAAAACAACAGATACCGTGTTTTTACTTAGAGCAGCCGATATATGTACATATGTTTTGGTTGAAGCTATTATATCGGATGTGTAATATAAAACCGTCCATGTGCTTCCACTTCACTTTTCCACTAGTTTAAATACACTTTTTCACCACACAAGCACTCACCGGAATTAACAAAGTCCGTATATTCCAATTCTACTCTGTCATTGGAAAACTTTTGCATCCGAACAATTTTTCTATGACCTGACGAGTATTCGCAAGTTATATATACACCGGAGTACATTTTTAATTATCTGTACTCGAGATCTTTTCGTAACAGCGGTTAAAACTCTACTGACTGATATGTTAACAACGAAATAGCATAAAGAATATATTTCCAAAGAAAGAACCGTTATTTTCTTCAAAGATATGGTACGCGCTTTTAAATTCTGAAGAATTTTTGCCAAATATATACCCTAGGTAGTATAAAATTTATTCCAAAGACGTATAAAAGACACGTCGAAATCCTAACTGAATATGATATTTATAACAAAATCATATAAAGTATATACCATCAAAATATAAATAAAGAAAGTTATATGCGTATTTGATAGAGTTTATAGTTTCGTATGTAAATTCTATAACATTTTCGGATACATTTTATCTTATATGCGTATAGAAACGGTTTTTATAGGAAATTTCGTATTAACGTTAGACTGACATTGTATACAAATGATTTATATATTCGACTTTATCATTTTTTATATGAAATTTGGTATAGAAAGACTTAATATTAAAAAGTATATACATTATTTTTATCTTTTACACCAAGATTTCTAACCGTGTACCTTTTATTTAACAGCATCAAGGGTCTGTTATTTTCTGGCCAGATTTGGCCACCAGTCATTACGCAAAAGCAACGATGGAATGGTACAGAACCAATGAGGTCAATATCGTGCCAAGGGAATCCAATCCAGCAAACTGCCTCCAACTTCGTCCAGTAGAGAGGTACCGGGCATTAATGAAAAATAAGCTTAGAACAACAAAGAATTTGCCAAAAATGATGTTGATTTCAGAAATAAATGGAAAAGGGCATATAGAAATGTTACTAATATAACTGTTCTAAATCTAATGCGCGGCTTGAATAACAAAGTTAAAACATTCTTCCAAAACAAATAATGGATTAGAAATAACTTTTGTATTTTAAAGTTTAAGTTGTAAGAAACAAAATATAGAAATTTTATAAAAAAATTGCCATTAGTGTTTTTACTGCAACCAAAAATAAATTGGTCAATTTTTTCTGGACCACTCCTTATAATCAATTTTAGAGGATTTCATATTCTGAAGAGCGTAAAAACGTAAAAACCCTGAATTTTTATGTGGCAACACCACCCGATTTAGTCCATTTTTGAAATTGTATTTACTATTTTTATGAAAACACTATGTATCCGATTACAGTTCTCGACACTGACGCGTTCTCAGGTAGTGTCCAAATAGGTAGTGAAAAACGAAATTTTTGTATGGAAACCCTACGAAGGCGTTACCCGATTTGTCCTATTTTCGAACTTGATTGGACTTTTTTTTTAAAGACCATATGTAATAATAATTCTCGAATTATCGTGAGTACGGACGGACGGACATGCAAAGATCAAAATAACTTTTAATTTCACACATGGTTGTCTAATCCATTTTGGTCTACAATAATTATTTCTAGGTGTTACAAACGGAATGCTAAACTTAGTGTATCCTTTAGATTTCATCTAGGGTATAAAAAAGGTGATTTGGATTGGATTCTTACACCGCTTATAGTCTATGGCCATCTATCTCTCGTGAGGTGGCGTTTCTTTCCTCTGAATGAAATTTAGTGTAAAATGCTTTTGATATGCCCAAAACTTAATTTTCTACTAATTTTTGAGCTTACCTTGTTTGACAACATTCGATATCAGGAAGGTTGTTGATTTTCTATTGATCTAAGCGTATCGTACGACCTTAACTCTATCAATACAGTCATTTAGATACTCTGAATATGTTTTTTTATTCTATCTAGGGGTGGAGGGGGGGGGGGGGGTCATCTTACACAAATTAAATTGAGCAAAAAAAAACATCCAGCGCCGGAAGTCACCTAGTTAAGCCACCCCAGTACTGAAGCGAGGTACTAGGAAGGTTGCCGTATTAAGTGGTATGGATGATGTATCATTTTTTTAACAAAAGATCATTTTTTAATAGAAGAGTAGTTTAGGGTAAAAACTGCAGGAGTTATTCAAACCAAACTTTTCTCAGTTTTACAAACTGGCATATATAATATGGACTGCTCGATATGCTATTTCATGCGGGTAAAATTTTTAGCGTCAAAAATAGTTCTTACGTCGGTGCTAACATTGAAAAAACCATTGGCGAGAAGTTGAAAATTGATTTTAATAAAACCTTTCGAATTTCTGTTGAGCATCTATGAGTATATTGCCTTTGGTAACCACTTTTTATCACTAATTAACCCAAATAATTAATTTTTTTCGACGAACCCACTTATTTATTTGTTGTTTTGTTTTGACTCAACTCAGCGCTCAACTCAAATAGTGAGTCCGCTCAATCATTGAGTCCGCTCAACAGTTGAGCGGTGATTCATCGCTCGAAATTTGAGCGGACTCACTGGTTGAGCGGACTCAATCTTGAGCGGATTCAGTCTTGAGCGGACTCAATTCTTGAATGGACTTGAGCGGCCTCAAGTCTTGAGCGGACTCACTGGTTGAGCGAACTCAATCTTGAGCGGACTCACTGCTTGACCGACTTGAGCGGACTCATAATTTGAGTTGAGCGGACTCAAATCATGTTTCAAATAACATAAAGAAAATCTGGTTTAATTAAAATTGAAACTGAAACTGAAATTTTAATCAAATAAAAAAACTCACAAAAAGTCATTCATTATATTATTTTATTTTAGGTTTTGCTCTTTTTTTTAGCCGACATGTCAATATAATGTACAAATTCAACAAATTGTAAAACCTGTAAGGAAAATACCATACTTGAGAATGTTATAATTGAATTCCAGGAAATTGTAGTTACATTTTTCCATAGAACAGCGTCTTACTTTATATTTTTTCCATTGATATGTAGCATCACTTGTATTTCAAAATTGTCGCCATTTAGACGGCATCTATTAGGAGTTAACGTTAATTTTCCTATGCTAAATAATGTTTCTACCGCAGCACTACTAGGCAGTGCTGTGCTGCATTCGATTAAAAGACTTTTTGTCACCGAAACAGTTTGTTTTCAAATACGCCGAGGTTTTGTCTGTGAAAAAATTATACTCTAAGAACAATTTCTGACCCTCCATTGAATTTTGATCATCTTCACAATCTGAATCCCCAAAATGCCGTAGATTGATTGTTATATTGGGATTGTGTATTCTTGTCGAAACGTTCCTGGCTTTCATTAATTCTGGAAATAATAAATTTCTCAACGATATCACTTTTTTCGGGAAAATTCTTTCTGACGAAAGACATTTTAAATTGGGGGTGAAGGGTTGTAGCTATTAGAAAATCGAGATTTTCGCAGACATTGGAAAACCTGTAAGAGTTGATCAGCTGGTAAATGTTCCATATTTTATATTAGAAAAAATAGGTATACCTAATCTTAAGACTTTATTTTAAAATTGTAGCCAAATCTGAAGCATTATTTCCAGTCTTTTCGAAGTAGACAGAACCTATAGATTTGATGAAATCAGACAATGACAATTATAATGTTCATACAGAACTTTTCAAATCTGAAGTTATGACTTATTTTCGGCTATAAAACTTAAATGAGTTTCCTCATGTGCATATTTCTTTCTCTTCATATTTCACATAATTGTAAGTAGAATCGCCATAAATTGAATCATATCGTTTTCAAGTATGGGAAAATACTATACGGTCTTTACACATTATTGAATAAGTACAGTTGTGCATTATATTGAGAAGAAGAAGAAATGCTGGCTAAGAAAAATAGCAAAACCTAAATTAATATAATGAATGACTTTTTTGTGTGCTTTTGTTATTTAATTAAAATTTCAGTTTCAGTATCAATTTAAATTAAATCAGACTTTCCTTATGTTATTTAAAACATGATTTGAGTCCGCTCAACTCAAATGATGAGTCCGCTCAAGCAGTGAGTCCGCTCAAACCGGTCAAGCAGTGAGTCCGCTCAAGATTTGAGTCCGATCAATACTTGAGTCCGCTCAAGCTGATCAAGCAGTGAGTCCGCTCAACCAGTGAGTCCGCTGAAGTTTCGAGCGATAAACCATCGCTCACTTGTTGAGCGGACTCAATGATTGAGCGGACTCAATGATTGAGCGGACTCAATGATTGAGCGGACTCAAGTCCTGAGTTGAGCGATGAGTTGATATGACAAATGAGTCCGCTCATTTACAACCCTGGTATTTAGTGCTTAGACCGAAAGAGAATGCTATATAGAAGTGATCCCACTTTCTGCATTGTCTTTTTATGGACGTAGTCAGTACATATTATACGTGTCAGCAGTTTTACATAAGAACGCTCCAAATATTTTAGAATGTTAGGAGTTAAGGTGTTCCTAAACGATTTGGCAAAATGCCAGATAGTGGCCAGATATCTGCCTTACTGATTAACACACGGAGCAGATATTCGCGCAGATTTCATCTGGCACAGAGTTGTCAGATGGTTTCAGTCAGTTATCTGGCCTGCGTCTGTCTTTATTGATTACATAACCTGCTAGTTTTCATCTGGTAAAGATGCTTTTATCTGGCAAAGACAACATAAACTAATGTGACTTATAGGCAAAAGTACGCAACTGATTTTATTGTGTATAGTGCATTTTGTACAAGCGAAAAAATGGATGTTGTCCGATTTCGGTGATCAAGCGCATTGTTTCAGCACTGGTCCATGTTGACTCCGGCTTATTTTCATCTGCCATTCTGTTAATTATCTACATTTATGCTATTTATATACTGTATGCTTCTGGTACATATCTTAATATATCAAAATCCCGTGTCACTGTGTTCGTACACGCTAATCTGCGAATCCGCCCAACCGATTTCAATGAAATTTTGTGAATGTATTTGGTTGGTTCCAGCTTGAAAAATAGTATAGTTTTGGACACGATAGCTGGCGCTGTTGTCGAGGTCTAGAAACGTGTCTGAGAACATTTCGTGCTGGTAAGCTGAAATTTTGTACACGGCGTTTTCATAAAAATTGCAAATACATGTTCAAAAATGGTTTAAATCTGGCAACTCCCTCGTAGGGTTGCCATACAAATATTTAATTTTTTAGTGTATATGTATTTGGACACTGCCTCTTCTTGTCTGAGAGCGCGCCGACGTGGAGAGCTGAAATTTTGTACACGGAGTTTTCATGAAAATTGCAAATACAGTTCGAAAATGGGACCTTCGTAGGGTTGCCATACCAAAATTTCTATAACTATATATTTGGGCACTGCATGAGAACGCGTCGACGTAGAGAGCTACACTCTCCCACACATGTGAATGTATGCATGCACACACACAGTCACACACGCGCGCTCCACCCAGGTAGACACAGAGTGAAACTCTAGAATACGGAATCGCGCGACCGAGTCAGATAATAGCTTAGATATTATTTATCTCTAACCACCCAACCCCGCCCACACTCATCTAGGTAACTATATTTTCGCCGCACAACGCCGACGGGCTCTCCCTAGTAATAATATATAATTACATAATATCATACAAACCTTGTATATACTTGTATCCTGCAGTCTGTTCTATACTTCTATCACTACGTGCACAAAACCATTTTTTTTAAACAGACAAACTGGACAGATATCTGTTCACTAAAAAATTTACTGGGCAGATTGGTAGACGATGTTCCAAAATTTGCCAGATAGAAAAAGTGACTGATTAAAATTGCGGGACTGATTAAAAGTGTGTGACAGACGTTGTCGTCAGACATCTGGCTATATCTTCCAACGTGATTACACCCATCTACACACAAAAATGAGCAGAAGTATGGCATTCTGCCAGATCGTTTGGGAGCACCATTAGGACTAAGTTAAGGCTGTGATGGGGTGGTGAGGTGGCGGCTTCGTGGCTTGGGAAGTATTGCTCGAGGGTTGTGGATAACCAAAATTTGGGGTCCCAAACTCAAATTCTGAGAAAAACTAATAAACATACAATAAAATTCTATTTTTTTAAGTTTTGGAATAAAAATATTTTGTATAATTTTTTGAAGTTGAATTATATAAATAAAAACAAAAATAAAATAAAAAATATATTTTTTCAAATAGTTCAATTAAATAAATATTTTTTACTATAATTTCTTAGGGGGTGGGGTCATGACTCCATGACCACCCAGGATCAACCACTTATCTTACTTATTACTTTTCATGAATTTCCTTGGTTTAAAATTTGCCACCCCGTTAATATAAAACGTACTACAATTATTCAATATCTCAATGAAACTAATAACTACCCGTATGTAAACTCTAAATCTAAACACTTTCTTTATATGATATTCCAAGGTTACTCAATGAAGCTGTGGCGACGCGACACATTAGTTCGCCTAATGCCGTACAACCGCTGTAACCACTTTAAAAAATTAGTAGTAAAACTACGCGAAATACCTTGCTGATGACAAATGGAATTGGATAGGTAGGCGTTCTTGAATATGTAAAATAAAAAAGAAAAAACAAAAAGAGGATTAGTCAGTCTTCATTTAGTATGTCTAATGTCAGCTAGCGAACAACAAGTTCCGCTACAAAGAAAATTATAGAAATTATCTCCAATAAAATTTCAAGCAATTAACTGGTTTTATTTCGAGGAAGACGCCTCAAGCAGACGACTGACAGTGCTAATGAGAGTCCCCTTTTATATTAACGTTTTATTATAGGATACCAAAAGTTGTCTTTTTAAGAATTCCGTTTAGGTAAGTTACTCTAGCGTGAGGTCGAGGTAAAATGCTGCCATCATCGTCACCACATGACGTACGAAGGTAGAAGATATCAACTGGTATCCTTATACTTCTACACTCAGTGTAGTATTATCACAGGCGCAGCACTACTGGAAAAAGTCGCTACCCGAGTAAGCAATCATCTCGTTGATTAAATCTAGTGTCGGGCAATATCACATCGCGCTTTCTGTGCCCCAATCTGCATATCGTAACGCTAATCTGACTGTCATTGGGACAGCTCAGTTTAGTATAAATTAAATCATTTCAGGGTACCTTTATTACCTTTGCTCAATTTAGGAGGACAAGGTACTGTTTCTATCGAAGCAGATACTTTATGAGTATCCGTCTATCAGTTGCAAACTATATGTTGGTCTACCTGACACACGCCCATCAACAGTGTCAGGCATCCTATCCAGATTCGAGCTTTTATTAAGAAGTCTGCGTCAGGTCCACGACTAAACCGATTATATTATTACTGGTTACCTCAAGTCAACTTTAAGAATTCTGCGTCAAGTCCAAGAATTACTCTTGAAACACATCTCATAGGACTGAATAACTACGCTAGACGTCTTCACCATGCATCAGCTACGTCAGACCTACATGTCGACACGACAGCCTTTCAGGTTATTCATCTCGTTAAATACGTCGACTGCGGATGACTTACTCGTCAAAAAGTGGCCAAGCCCGCCAAAAAGCTATATGTTTTTATCAGGTGTGCAATCTCAGAGAGTACTATTACATTCAGATGATTTTAACAACACCATGCACAATTAGGCAATTCCAACCTAAAATTTCGCATATTGGTTTTATTGGAAATAACAGTGTTTTTGTTTCAGAGTGCCTTACTACTAAAGCTAGAAGACATTTGAGCACTGCATTAATCTCAAACGCAACGGCACATTTTCGTCTACATTTATAATGCAGATCACATTTTCTCTATTGCCAAAGATGCATTGAAATGTCTTGGATTTCTGGAAAGGTGTAAGAAATATTTCAGCCCATCGAAACTTGCACTCCTCTAGAAGTACCACATCAGACCTAGAAAGGAAAACAATTCCCATATCTGGGCAGGGGCTGCTCGCACAGCCTTAGCGTCATTGGATATTGTCCAAAAGAGAGCCTTCAAGCTCATTGGCGATTTGACAATTACTTGTCATATCGACTCAGTCGAGCACCGCGCCAATGTTGGATGCCTTTCTAACTTTATCTAAGCTGAGCTCTTATTTAACTTTTTTTAAAGATGGAAGTCAATGCAATCAAACTGGCGGTTAAAGAGACGTCACATTGATGAAACCGGCACGTGCATGCCATAGTTTGTACTATGCTGAGGAACAACGAAGAAGTCACAGTTCCTCTAGGAGCACACAGGAACAGATATATTGAAAGTATTTAAGAGCTATGGAGGCAGAATAATAGGGTTGTCTCAATGAAGTCCACGCAGGGAAAATCGGACAGATATCTCCGCTACACAGCCTCGATGCGATTTATGTATACAGCATAGTAGGGAGCCCAGACAGCACTGTCATACTACAAAATGTGTCTACCGAATGTGCAGTAAAGGATTTTCGTTATGAATGGATCATTAAACTCTTTTGACCATCTCTTTAGAAACCCCAGAATAGCATTAGCCCTGGCATCGATTGTATTAATATGATGCTCGAAGGAAAGACGAGTATTAAGGAAGACACCCAAATCTTTGGTTTTGTCAAGTCTAGTTAATAAGCATCCATCTAAGGTATAATTAAATTCCAATGGACTCCTTTTAGAAGAAAAGGACATACTAGTACATTTGCTAATATTAAGATGAAGACAGTTAATAGCACACCATTTATGAAAGGTGTCTAATTCCGAGTTTAAAAATCCACACTCGTTTTCATAAGAAACAATGCGGAAGATTTTGGCATCGTCAGCATAGCAAAGAATTTTTGAATTAGCCAAAATTAGAGATACATCGTTGATGTAAATTATAAAAAGGAGTGGTCCAAGATGGCTACCTTGAGGAACGCCAGAAGTAGTAGCTATTACATCAGAAAGAGCTGCGCGGATTATAACTCGCTGCATACGATCAGATAAATAAGAACTGGGCCAATTGACAAAGACAGTAGGAAAACCAAGAACAGTCAACTTGTGAATTAAAATTTTATGATTGATTCTGTCAAAAGCTTTGCTGAAATCCACGAAAACACAATCCACTTGCTTACGGTTTTCAATAGCAGAAATGCAGAAATTAGTAAATTCCAACAAATGAATTTTCCCTTCATAAAACAATGCTGAAAAGAGCGCAGCAAGGGCTTGCAGTAGAAGTATAAAACATCACAAACCAGGGCTTCAAATATCTTACCAATACAACTTAAATTAGCAAAAGGTCGGTAGTTACAAATGTCGCTCTTATTGCCCTTCTTGTGCAAAGGAATAATTAAAGAAAGCTTCCACTGTTTCAGAAAAACACCACAAGTTATAGATAAATTAAATAAATAACAAAAAACTGAAACGATGGACGAAGCACAACGTTTTATGAGTGCGGAAGGAACGCCGTCCGGTTCGCCACAAAAACTATCAGCTATGCTTGAAATATACTTGGAGACAGACGCTTCATCGAAGAACTAGTCTTTAGCCTGAAGAGAAGTCTGCGGAAGCTTCGTCAAATCGGTAAAATCATTATAACTGATATCACAGTGGTTATCACAAAAGGCAGTTTTAAAGAAATCACCATAAAGATTGGTAGTCTCTAAGTTATCCACACCGTCTAAGTTACCGAGTCGCAACGATGAAAGGTATCCGTCACACCTTCAAAATTGCTTTGGTTCAGCAGGCAAAGCCGATCTCATTCTATATATATAATCGCTGTACGAGTCAGTCAAACACGAAATGTACTGAGCACACGAATTAAAATAAATAACGTAATCAGCCTCACTCCTTCAGGAACAGAACCTCCTCCGAGCTTTATTCTTTAAATTTTTAAGATGCTTCAAAGAGCTATTGATCCACGGTTGGCAATACGAAGTACGAGTCGAACTAACTAGTGGTACACAGTAAAACAAAGAAATAATGTGTCATAAAACGAGTTAACAGCTTCATCAATATCACGTTCACCCAGCACACTGGTCTAATCAGAAGCGAATAACCATTCATTCATTTTATCAAGTTATAACAGTAGTTACTAGAAGCATTATATAAGAAGTTACAGGATCAAAAAACAAGACTACATCTAGTGCCGGATGATGACTTGTTTCAGGAGCCATAGGAGTTAAACAACGCTTAACGAGAATCCCATTGTCCCCAGAGTCCTTAATAATGCCGCTAGACTGCATTAGTCCTGAAGAAATAATGTTTTCAATAAAATATATGGCATGTTGAGGGGTAGCCGAGAAAGAAGGCAGCAAGCCCTCATATCGTCCAGAAAGTATTCCCAGTTAACACTAGGCAGACAGCAAAACTTCAGTAAGCCTATCAATATATGCAGTCAGTAAGTCAAATATCTCAACTGATGAGCATGGAAGGATGTAAACGTATACGTTTTTGTGTGAGAGCTTGAGATGTAAACACATAAACTCCAGATCGCAGGACTGAACAAAATCGATTTATGTGCATGGAAGGTTCCGACAAATGGCACAAAGCACTCCACCTCCAACAGGAGCATCCAAAGACAGACGATAGCGGTCACGACGAAACACCAAGAACTCGGGATAAAAAAGCTTTACTATTCCGTACTGTGCGAATGTGGAACAGTTTACCAACTACTGTTTTTCCTCTGGCTTACAACCTGCGAATGTTCAAGAGTGACGACGTATATCGCCACCTCCATCACTTTCCTCATGTCCCATAATCCTTTCCCTATCTCTTTCCTGCCATACTGTGCTTTGCATCATAGAGTATCCCCTAAACTTGGGTTAATGACATGAAAAAAAAGGCATGGACTCATCTACATACATTCGATGCACAACGAAAAAAGAGGGGTAATCTATCAGTAGCGCACCCACGATTTGGTTTGGGGGCGGGTCATATGTATCCTCCATGCAGCAGGAACCCAAAGTTGGATAATGTATCAGTAGCGCACACAGGTTTGGCTTGGTGGGGGGTGTTCTATGTGTCCAAGTCCAGAAGAAGTCAGGAAAACGGGGCTCTAAAGTTGCTTTCTGAGCCCACCTGAGCACTTAAGTACTCCTTTTTTGAAGATATTGAATTTCATGTTCTATATCCTAAACACTCGACATGGATCATTAGGACACTGTTTTCTTATCTTCAATAGATTAGTCATATTTTCATAAAGAATAAAACACATTTATTTATTTATCCACGCAATTTGTATCATTTTTAGGGTTCCGTACCCAAAGGGTAAGAACGGGAACCCTATTAGTAAGACTTCGCTGTCCGTCCGTCACCCGGTTGTATCTCATGAATCGTAATAGGTAGACAGACTGTGTATTTCTATTGGCGATATAACAACAAATATAAAAAATTAAATAAATTCAAGAATTAAAGGTGGGCCCCATACAAGAAACCTGATTTTTTCGTCGTTTTTTCCTCCTTTTATTCTCAATTTTATTATTATCTGGGCTGTATCTCATTAACCGTAATAGGTAGACAGTCGAAATTTTCACATAGTGCGTATTTCTATTGCCGCTATAACAACAGAATAAAAATTAATTTAAATTAAAGGGGGCCCCCATACAGAAACGTGATTTATCTCATTCTTATTATTATCTCTCTGTCACCGGGTTGTATCTCATTAACCGTAACAGGTAGACAGTTGGAATTTTTCAGATTGTGTATTTCTATTGCCGCTATAACAACAAATAATAAAAATAAAATTAAATTAAAGGGGGCCCCCATACAAGGAAAGTACTTTTTTCGGCGTTTTTTCCTGGTTTTATTCTCATTCATTATTATTATCATAAGTAGGCATTTTTTTTTTTCAAATGAAAGCATGTTTATTATTTTTCCACATGATGCCTACTCTCGTTTGAAAAAATAAATCACAAGTGCATAGTGCTCAATTTTGTACGATGTTACGGAACCCTTCGTGCGCGAGTCCGACTCGCACTTGGCCGGTTATTATAAAATTTAAAATTTTAAAAATTTTAAAATATAAAAAGATCCCTAAAGCCCGATGCACACATCAGAGTTTTGGATGTATGGTGACATAGTGGCCCACGAAAATTCCATACACATACATATCTATCTAAATCCATTTGAAATTATTCTGTTTTTATTCTATATACATATGTACATATTCCCTGTGTTAATAATACTCAGGGACTTAAATTACGGCACCGATGCATTGTCGTAAGAATCTGCAGCAGAAAGTGCACGCAATATGAAGTCAGTGCACTCAATATGAATATGGTCATACGGTGCCGTAACGTCGCCGGAGGTATACAACAGATTCCATATCAAATAAGCGATATGTGTGATATGTCCATCACGATTTTTTTTTTTTAAATTCTACATACTTGGAGACTTTGTGAGAACATTGATGCAAATTAAAAAATTTTCATATATAAATTAACTGCCAGGCAGCTGCCTATACCATCACGACACTCGCCCTGTTCTTTTCTTGTCAACAAAATCATCAAATTACTATTTAACAGAAATAAGCATTTTTGTATTTTTGCATTTTTACTAAATATTTTGTGTAAGCAATTTTCAGCATTCGTTTATCGAATGGTTCTTGAAATATTGTAGAAAGCTTTTAGAATAAATTGAGTAGTTAACCAAATCTGATGTGTTTTATTTTTCACATAACAACTTAAAAATTTGTTAACTTATATGTATATTGCGTATTTCACAAGTTATAGCATTTTAAAATTGCGAAAAAATGCTGTACTGATCTTCTTTAAATATCTAAACATATTTTTCTATTCATGCAAGGAAATATAGCTAAGTTGAAAGTTAGGACTTCAGGCTATCTAACAAAATGCCATCTCAAAAATATATGCGAAGAATTATATCCGTTATCCTTAAAAATCCAGCCAGACATACTCTTAATTTTTTATAATTTCTACCTTATATTATCCACTTAAAATATCCAAATTTCGTCGGTGCGCGCCTGAAATCTATGCTAATCTTATACATAAGTGTACCAGGTAGTGACCTTCGAGCAGCCATTCTCTAAATTACAGCGTTCTTCAAAATTTTTGTTGATATTCGTGCAAGCAGGATCAAAATGTACGTAACCTACTTTGCCTTTTTCTTCTTCATCTCAAATGGTGAATAGTACGACTATTCGTCAACATATAACGTGAATAGACATCACTGGGCTAGCATAGAATTAACTCTATTCCCGGTCACTTGTATAATTTGGCTCTCCCCGAAAACAAACACGATATGTGGGAAAGACGCTTAATTTGAAATGTTTCCTGCTGAGTGATGAGGGTCCAGTGAAGAGGGTGCTTGTTAGTATTTTTGGATTGTTTAAGCATAAAAAAAATGGTTTTTAGTTTATCTTACAAGCTAATGTTACCTCTGGTTATTTATTTTATTTTATTTTATAGTCAGTTGCAGCATGAAGAATACGGAAGCAAATTTAGCTGGGTAGATAAATTACCATATGACTATACTACTAATCACTACGTAACAATTTTATGATATGTTCAAGCATTGTTTAAACGTCTGAATATTGGGATGCTTGGGTATGTCCTACTTATTACATTGTTTTGGTATTATTATTAATACAAAATATGTTATGAAAGGCTAAGGGTAAGGACGTAGGTAAGGAAATTTATGCTGAATTATTTAATTACATGATTTAAAGCTTATAGCTAGGGTGAACCATTGTACATAGGTCTATGCGTTAGACTAAAGGATGGAGCTTTAGCTATAGGCTCTGGGTGGTGGATGGTTGCAATAATACAAGGTCGTTAGTTTATGATGAAATAGGTAGGAGCTTTTGATAAACCATTGGTTGTTTAGGGTGGAGAGAGCTGTTTCTAAAAGCTAATGTGGAGTTATTGTAATTAGTTGGGTAGGAGTGAGTTGATGGAGAGAATCTTATACACCTACAGGTAAATGTACATAACATTGGATAGCAGATTAGTATTAAGGATGAAAGGAAGTTGGGGCGGTGATTCTGTTTCCATTGTTATAACTTAATGCTGTTATCCTTGACTTATTTGGCAACTGATTTGTATACCTCGATATCGTTGGAGATTAGTAAGGAGAAACAATTGCTGAAGGTGAGGCAGGTTTTTCGGATTTTCATTTGAAAATCACTGGTGGTATTCTGTTTGAGCCTGACATATTGTAAGAGTTTGTGGTCTATTGTATCATCGCAATCTCGTGATGGTAATTATGGTGCTCCGTGGGAGTGAAAAGTTGTGAAATCAAGGGACGAAGTTGAAATTGGGTAGAAGAGAGTGGAATCTCTTGCCTTTTTCGGAAGCATTATATTCATGCTGCCGATTAGATAGCTTACTACTTTTTATTGAAGCAAATATCTCGTTGGGGTAAATGGTGATGGCATTGTCAGCGAAGCAATAGGGAGCATATTTGGCAAGTGATTCAGCATATTGGTTGTCGTCTATCTCCATGTGACTGGGGATCCACAAGAAGTAAACATGGGTGTGTTTTGATTTACGGCTCAGTACCAAGTTGCCTGTTTCCAAAACAACAGAATGTGGTTTGTCAGAGTGGCCTTTAAACGAGGATATGAACGATTTGCTATCTAAATCTTCTTATAACTGTCAAAAAGGGTGATAGATTTGTTAGCTTTTGAGCTTCGGGACGAAGGGGATCTTGACTTTCAGGTCTTAGTCGAGTATCCATAAAATAGAGCTAGTGTTGTCAGAAGCTTTGGAGTCATCAGAGAATATCCTTTTCAAGTTTTGCCAGCGAGAGGTGATGAATTTGTGAAAGAAGCAGGCTGCATTGACAGGATTAAGGTTCTTTTTTCTAAGCTTCGGTGTAACGACTGTGGGTGAGAAGCTGACGGTAAACAGCAGGTATCGGAATAGTAATGGTTTGAGAACTGAAGTAAGATTCTGGTATTTTTATATGATGAATATAGGTGCTGGGAACTGAGGAAGTGTTCGGATGGCTTGTTAGCATTAAAGGTCTTAAAGATCAGTTTTTCGGCAGATAGACACCTTCCTTCTTTCGGATAGCGATAGAACATTGGATTTTAATACAGAATATAGGTTGAAAGCCTTACTCCCGGAGCTGTTTTTCAAAGACTTGTAGCGTATTCTATCGAGTTGGGACACATAGTCAAAAAGGGGGCTTATCAAGGCTTTATATATTGTTACGAAATCTATTGTCCTGTTTTACCATAATTCTCTCGAGAGGGAAACTCGTCTTCAACAATCTTGTAATTGCTTAGAAGCAACACTATTGGGCATGAAATGTTGATAAGTCACAGAGAACGTACATCTGCAACAAAGTGTTGAACTAGGTCACGCTCAAGAAAATCAACTGGCCTCCCGTCTGGCTGAGAGGGAATCCACTCGGAGGCTGTGGAAGTTGTGTTTATTGCGTTTGGAGTCTGTAGCGCTCGTTAAGTAGAGCATAAGATTGTCGCCCCACAGACAACTTTTCTTAAAAAGGAGAATGCCGTGAGTAGAGTGAAGACAGTTTGTAGCTTTGCCCGAATTTAATTGGAATGAGTACCAAGCTATCCGTACTTAACTTATGGTTTAGTGTGTATTGCTCGCGTATGGGTAGGGTTGGTTAATTGACAGCCCCAACTTCGCTATTGTCGCGTGAAATATTTCCTCAAGAATTGAGGTGTCGTTTTAAGGTCTACCGCGTGTGCGGTGTGGTGAGAGGTGTTGATCATAAATTAATTAATTTAAGTTTAGTGGATGGTAATAGTCACCAACGTGTTGTCAGTAGTTCTCGATTGGGGTAAGAGTGGGTTTTCATTCAGACACCTGTGTCGTCATGGAGCGCTATAGGGTACCGAGCTGAGTAGACTTGAATTCTGTTAAATTTTTCTTTATTTTTGGCTTCTCGCTCGGTGCTTTGTGATCAATCGGCATAAACATCGAGGAATTTACCTCATTCCCTGAAGGACAATCTTCGTTGGATTGGATTGGCAATTTTTCCTTTCTTTGGAAATGGCTCAGCTGCTACAATTGTTAGTATCTGACCTTTTCATATATGTATTGTATGTCAGTGTTCTGTGACATCGGCAACTTCGTGCTGCGCAGAAGAAAATAGAGCTTCGTCGCGGAAACATTAATCTCTCCTGCCGAATCTTTATCGACAGACAAGAAATGATCGGTTTTTTTCTGTTGTTTTTTTAAAATAGAATTTTTTTCTGTCAACATCGTCTATCTGTATTTGATTGGCACCGTTGATTTTATCAAAATAGGCGTAAAAATCTTACGTACTTACCGCAAAGTATTCGTAGGTTCGGCGGTTCAATGGCCTTGTTTTGCACCTTTCCTTTAAGAAAAAAAACACAAAAGCAAATTTTTTTCTGCTCACCGCAACCTTTTGAGGCCACAAATTATTGAGCGAGGCGTATTGCATTCACTCAGTAATAACAATAAAACTCCACCGACTTATTAACTTGCGTACTCACTTTACCGACGAAAGAATAAAACCAATTAAACGCAAAAAAATGCGCCGGGAAAAAACGCCCAACGCCCGAAAGTGTAACGTGTCAAATGTGACAGAATGTCCAACATTTCACTTATCGGTTTGGGGCGTTATTTCATAATGAAATAAAATCCAAAATTCGCAAATGAAATAAGGCCCAAAAAACAAAATTGATCCTGATGAAAAAATGCCCAGAAATCACTTCACAAAATCGAATTTCAATGCGCCCTGCATCCCTTGCCGCCGCCACCTACCATAAGTCCTTGCGGGACGCATTCTTACTTTATACACATCATTATCAATATTTTGGACATTATTTCATTTATTTTGGGCTTTGGTTCACTTTTTTGTTGGGCATTTTTTCACCTACTTTGGGTTTTATTTCACATTTGCTTTCGGTCCTTATTCCACTTATCACTTTTCGGCGTTATTTCCCGGTGCCTGCTAGAGCTAAGAAATTTTTGTTCCTATACAAAGACTATGTAAAAACAAGTCATGGAATGCTCAAGAAATTTTTTTCTTTGCCGATTCCTTCAAGTATGCCAGAGACAAGAAATTCGAGCATAAAAACTCTACATCTCTATTGACAAAAAGAGTCATTTATTTCTGTACGGAATTTTGACGTATGTGGAATAATTTGAAAAATTGAAGGAAGAAACGGCGATATTGAAATCAGTAAATCAATTTTAAACTTACAAATGAAGGAATGAGGTGTTTCTTAATTTTTTTAGTTGATTTAAAACATTGTTTTTGCGGATATTTACAAATTTTAATAAAAGAACTTCTATTCCTTTTACTCCTTTGTTCCATTATTTCATTAATACCAGATTTGATCCACTAATTATAAATCCACAGTTCTCGTGTACATTGTTTTGTAAACAGATTACGTTTGGACTTTTTACCGGGTTAAACTTAATTTTGTTCAAGAAAGAATTTTTTGGGATTCTCCGGTATATAGCAAAAGCTAAAAAATGTTCTAATTTGTTATTTCATCACACAACCCATTAATTTTTGGTGACAAGTTTCAAGTCTTGGTTTGACTCATCAACAGGTCACAAATAGCGAAATTGTGTGATTTGAAAAACAAATGAAAAAATGAAAAAAGAAGAAAGAAATGAAAAGTTTGAGAAAATAAAAAAAACAATTTTTTTATTTATTAAAAAAAATTTAAAGAAACAGATTCATTCGAAGCGAATCGAACCTGTATACGCCACGCAGTGGGCTGAAAATAAAAAAGAAAAGGAAGAAGAAGAAGCGTTTCGTGTCAGCAGAAAACCTTACACTCATCGGTGCAGCTTGGTTTTCTGCCTGCTGCAGACGCTTGAAAATAGATCAAACTGATCTCTTCTCATATAAACTCAGAAATAAATTCTGGGTGTGAATTATATGAGGAATGAATCTGTTTCTAATTTTTTTTTATTTTTTTTTAATAAATAAAAAAATTGTTTTTTTTCTATTTTCTCAAACTTTTCATTTCTTTCTTCTTTTTTCATTTTTTCATTTGTTTTTCAAATCACACAATTTCGCTATTTGTGACCTGTTGATGAGTCAAACCAAGACTTGAAACTTGTCACCAAAAATTAATGGGGTGTGTGATGAAATAACAAATTAGAACATTTTTTAACTTTTGCTATATACCGGAGAATCCCAAAAAATTCTTTCTTGAACAAAATTGTTTTGTAAAAATAACAATTTACACTTTGGATATAATTCATTCCGCAATGGTCAAATTACTTACAATTGGATATCCATTCCTTTATTTTCTTTATTATTTCAAATATCACATAATTGGCAAATCCAAATTTTCAAAAATTTCTTGATCTAATGTCAATTTTTCTCTAAGGAATAAGTGGAAAAATTCCTTGACCGAATTCCTTGGCTATATCATATCGGGCTTTAGGTGTGGATGAAGCAGAAGTATATTTCTGCAGCAGGGGAAAATTCCTGGTTAGCTGAAGGATCAAGGTTAAGTAGAGATAAATTTCTGCAGCTGGAGGAAATTCCTGCTTAGGTGAAGGATGAAGGTGAAGCAGAAGTGAAGTTCTACAGCAGAATTAGATTTCTGCTCATATGGCATCCAAATTAGATTCTTGTTGTAAAGCGTTCCTCAACATGTCACAAATATCACAGAACTGGGCTGCATTGAAATCATGAGTGATATTGCGGAATTGAAGAAGTTCGGCCCATTTACTCTCTAGGTTTTCTCGACACACTCTAGCACTTTCGGGAATGTACACCTTGAATTCACAAAATATGTGTAAGTTTGTAATTTGTGGTATTTTATGACGGGTCTAATTAAGACAGTTGCTAAAAATAAAATGCTTGGGAGTATTGGACGCTCTCGAATACTCGGGAACGTGAAGTTCTTCCACATTTTGCTGTTGTGGCTCCCCGTGGGCTTCTTGTGTAGGAGGCGGTCTTTTGCATTTTAAACCCTTTGCGAACACCGATGGCACACACTCTGTGTGTTGTCAAATACAACCTGAAAAAATAAACAGGCGCTTAGTAAAAATACTATGACTATTCGCATTCTTGGGAGATCTTCAATAAAAAATGTCGTTGATATCTACCGAGGTAGAACCATTTAATACATATGACAGAGTTGCGGGAAACTTCCAGTGTGACTCGATAAGCACTTCAATAATCCACAGTACACAGTCACAATACAAAAGAACGACTGCACTGACGGATACCTAGGCGTAGTTACGTGGCTACCCGTCCTACCTATAATCGATAGCGGGCGAAGAAGAGGGAGGAAGCAGTGAATTCAAGACCGGGTTCTGGGTAGTATATGACGCTGACTCTTTCCTAATGATGCACAAAATGGTAGTGGGTTACGTTATTTGGCTATTCGTAAAACTGACATGTATACAGCATTACTCTGAAATTCAGAACGGACTGGCATTTGGAATTGAGCTCAATACTAACTTTTATTTAGCTCAAAAAGAGCTCTCCAACGATGTATTCCACTTGGCTATTGGGGTGAGAGGGGTACCAAAATTTGCATTATCCTTTAAAAAAAATTAACATATAAATTTGGTTCCTTGAATTTTACTTACATTTTATAAACTTCACCTGATCAATCACTATCAACACCATTAAGTGAATTTTTATCGCAATTATCGTCTGTCGAAAGTGTTACAACATACCGAATATCGATACATTGTTGTCAAACTTCGAATCTTTCGAAATTATTACATTTTGTCCGCGGTGACTAAATTTATTTTTAATATGTCTCGTAGTCTAACAAGCGGGTGCTTGGTGCTTTGATTATTCCTTAAACCGAGTTGCTCCTTTGGTAGAATATCATTTTCGTCCAGGTAGTTTGCTAGTTGGATCTTAATCACCGAATATTGGTAAAATGCCGATTGGGCGATAAGAGTCAATATCATCCGTTGGTTTGTTTGGTTTTGGGACTGCAATTATCCTAGCTTCGTTGCATCCATTGAGAAGCAAAATATTTTTATTTTAAGAAACAATTGAAGATCAAGGTAAGAAAACCTAATGCTACCTACGGTAAGACCTTAATAAAATTGATAACATTAATCCCGCTTGCTTTTCTGGGTCTAAGCTTTTTGATTATTTCTGTTAAATGGCTGAGCTCTAGGTGGATTTCCTTGTCAGAAGATGCCACATTCAAGCAAAATTCGTTAGTCTTTTTCTGGACTATCATTTTTGTATTGCTATCACATGTAAAAACTTCAGCTTTTTCCAAATATTTAGTAATTTTGTTGCCTTGATGTTTAAGAGTAGGGATGCCTCTGTTTTTGGTTTTAATGAGTTTTGTTATATGTATTCCTTGAATATTTCGCGTTTTCTGGTTTTCTTAATTCTTTAACCTCGTTAGCGTGGGCATTTGTTCGGTATCTCTTAAGTTTTTGTCTAGCCGTATTTCTTAGTCAGATTAGATTTAGTATATGGCTTGGAAGAGGTCGATTTATTGTAGTATTTATTGAAATTTTTATGGACAGAGTGATTAATCGCTTCATTATTCATATCGTATATATTAGTGATCATATGGTCAATTTTAGTAGTTGCATTTATAGTGTGTCGCGTTCGAAATTTACTGTATACTACTATATACTGTACTACATTTCTTTTTAGTTTCTTTTCTTTCATAGCACACAAGTAGATGCTTATGTACCTATATTCGCGAACTGATAACAACACGCCAATCATCACATATTCGCAGGTGCCTTCTACGTTCAGCTATAAAATATCCTAAAATCCATAGAATTGGGTCTTCGCACAAACCGAGAACATTAAACGTTCACCAACTGCGTACAAATATTTACTGGATGTTCAAAATACTCCAGTCAGGCTGTCTCCCCAGGTATACGAACCACAAGTTCCCTCCAGTCAAATTATTCTTTTTTCTCCTCTCTCTGCATGTACAAGTTGCAAACAAAAGGGCGTGAAAACTTTTATGTAAAACGCTCTATAGCTGAGTTTCTCCGTTATAGTCGACTTTAGGAAGTGTTTATGGGGGATTTCCACAGACAACCCGAATATCCCCTGAGTTCGACTTCCTAAGAAGTTAGTCGCAGTTACACAGCACTGACCAAAATGTCCCGGTGGGCTTTGGGCCATCAGGGTTGATTAGTCGTGAATCGACACCTATCTTACTCCAGCACTAAAACTGCAATACATCGGGAGGTACCACGATACTAAACACCTAATTTCGCTGTCATCATGCTCACTTCTCAATCATCTTGTTCGCGGCCGCGATTCCTTTTTTGTGCAAGATGCGAAGGTAAACAGACTTTGAGTGTCAACCAACGTTAAGTGTCACTGTCAGTCATCAGCTGATGAGTTAGTTCCAGCCTCAGCGAAACCAGATGACTGCTCATTGAACTAATTAAACACTCGTTCGTCAAGTCGGGAAAACGTGGATCCTTTTCGAAGATTTCTTCAGATATATTTTAGTTTGAAGGTCCTTCGTGAAAAGAACTCTGCTCCGTTTAGTTCAGTCACAAAAAATCTTTTACAAAAGATAGGATAGACAAGAGATATCAGAAATGTTGACGGCTCATTAGAAACAGATATACAATAAGCGTTCTTTCTATCTACTCGCCTAGGTTTTGAGAGACACTTATTTGAAGTTGATAAAGAAGAGTGGTGTGTAGTTGTTTTGCTCGAATGTTCCAAGTAGTGAAATCTGAACGAAACAACGCGTGCAGCTTTTAGTGTAGACACATATTGAAATCCCGAGCGTCTACTGTGAGGTACTGTGGTAGAGATGGAACTGGGCCGCTCACTAGACTCCATCATAGTGCAGAGGTTCGAGAACGCAATTGAGTAGACGAGTGACGGACAGGTGGAGCGCGTAATGTTAAAATTCATGAATCTCCCAGCTTGCTATTAGACCAACGAAAGAAACGTAAAGAAAGATTTCCGGTTAAAGTTGCTCCCTCGCTACCGCTTGGCCGGTGCAATTTTATTTATTTTTTTATTAAAATTGTATTACATTGTTTTGTGTAACAATATGTTTTCAGATTGTTTTCAAATTACATGAAGAAAGGCCATTCTGCTATAATTCCGGTCAAATTAGGCGATTATAATTGCATTGATATTAGAAACAAATTCATCAAACAAAATGATTTCTTCATAAACGGTGTTCGCTCCCGATTTTGAAGTGGCATATTCAGTGCCTTCCCTCGAAAAAAAATTCTTCTGCTAGTATGGAAACAGATTCTTATAAAAAATGAACTTGTACAAGCGAGCGAAGGAAGAATCTTTCGCTTGGAGGAAGCTGCAAATGGAATCAAACATCGCCACAATAAAAGAGCATCAAATCAAAATTACTACGTACTTAGATAACACACAATCTTCTGGTAAGCGTGGAAACTACTCGTAAACATAAGGAAAATGATTCGAAATAATACCGACAGTTTAACAACATGGTGAGCCTTCCTTTTACTTCTTGCGATTAAATAAAGGAACTTGACACTAAAATATTATCGGATTGTTCTTTCAAAAATTCTCTTGTAAGTGTTTAAATTTGTTTCCTGAAACTGAGTTTCATGTACATATTTGCTTTCTTGTAGATATCAAAGCTTTCAAAGATAGGTGGAACTGATGGGAAACAACACGGCCCTAAGGTTTCTATCAAATTATTGACCATGTGCTCATTGGAGCATTCACGAGATGTCGCTTCAGAATCACTTTTACCTCCATCCAGCACATTTAGATTTATCCGTAGGATTGGACTCACATTTATCTGCAGTATGGTTGCCAGTGCAGTGCGGGCAGTATGTTCTCCGAGCACTGTGCTCTGAGTTATTATCATACATTTGGCAGTTCCGGCATTGTGTTGGTTTGTTTGGAATCTGCTCTGAGTTATTATCATACATTTGGCAGTTGCGGCATTGTGTTGGTTTGTTTGGAATCTTTCTGTGCCAATCCCACTGAACTACTGTGCGAAACATGTACTTACAGTTGTCATGCAATTTGCCCAATTTAATAGAACTTTTGTCAAAGTATACAATATAAATAGTTATAGCATAATTATATGTCCTTTTCCTATCGACACGTTTCACGTCTAAGCATTTATGTCCCCGTCTTCCTAAATCATTTTTAACTACATCCAAATCCATTTTGTCCAATCCAGTAAACGCTGTTTTGAACAATATTTCTGTTTTCTTCGCATGAGTAAAATATTGTAAACTGCATTTTATTATTAGGTACACATTCCATTCTCACGATATGCATACTTACCTAGATACAGTGTTTTCTTCTTATTTCTCTTTACCCTATTTATTATTATTAAAGGGGGATGCAGACAGGACTTCCGCCTCTCATCTAGTCACCGCGAGTAATAAGATCTTTTGTGACATTACCACTAAATGCCCTAGGGCGCCCATTCGAACTTAAAGTTCAGCGGTTTGATCGTCTTCCGTACAGAAGCTACAGGTCTCATCATTAACCTAACCCATCTTTTTAAGATGATATCTAAGTGGTAAATGCCCAGTAAATAGGCCCTTTATGAGCCTTAATTCCTTTCTGCCGAGTGTGGGGAATGCTTTTTTCCTCCGTTGGGAATACTTAATACACTTGTTCCCTTATCTCAGCCCCAGGGTATTTTCCAGTATGCCTTTTTAATTACATCCTCCAAAAGCCTGATCTGAACTAGATGTTGAGTTTTTGGGTCTCCAAAAATAGGCTCAGGGCCAATAAACGGGGATTTGGCTTCTTCCTTTGCAAGGCGGTCCACAGACTAGTTGCACTTAATGCCTTCATGTCCTGCTACCCAAATCAGTGTCACCCTGTATGTTTTATCCAGTTGTTTCAAGACAGTAAGACAGTCCGACACTAATTTAGACTCAAAGATAAACGTGTTTAACGCTTTAACTGCTGCTTGGCTGTCTGATATTATGTAGATTTTGGCTCCACACATAATCTTGTGGATTATTTCGCGATCGCAGAGCTGTACGGCATGTATTTCTGTCGGAAAAATGTTTTGTGAGGCCCCCAGTGCTTTTGCGATATGGCACCTTGGCCCATATATTCCCACGCCTGCCCTACCCTCGATTGTGGACCTACCCGTGTAACATTTAAGAGATCCTTTTTCAAAGGATGGTCTCAAGTGAGCTACTTTTAACGGTCCCCCAAGATCACCTTAAATGGTGTTTCAAAGTTATGGCGTTTCGGTATAATGTTTGAAATTGGGTCGGCCATTGGGTCCTCTATGAGATCTTGGAGGACTTGCAGGTGGCCAACCGAATTGTTTGTACTTAGGAGATTTTCCCTTTGCAGCCTAATTGCACTGTGGATGACCTCCTTCCTAACATGCAAATAAAAAGGTAGTAGGTCCAATATAGCCTCTAAGACTGCGGTTGGGCAGGTATGCATGGCACCAGTTACTCCTAGACATACAAGCTGTTGTGGTTTTTACAAACTGACTTGTGCTGTCTTATGTTTTGCTTTTGGCCACAAAACGAGTGAAGCATATGTGACCATGGGTCTTAAAATGGATGTGTAAGACCATAGAGTCATTTCTGGTTAAAGACCACAAATTTTGCCAAAGAGCCTGCGGCATGTTCATTTTGCGACTGGTGCCTAATCCAGTACTATTTTTAAGTTAGAGTTTATAGGTTTGTTTTCTATGTAAAGTAATACCTAAATATTTGACCTCCTTAGAGAATTCCACTACTGCTCCCTCAAAAGATGGTGCTTGTTAATAAAGCTTCATTTTTCTCGTGAGGGGAACAACCACTGTCATGCCAGGATTGGCTCGAAGTCCCATTGTTTGTCACCAGTCGCGAACTATGTTTAAGGCATTATGCATTAGATTAGATATTATCCGATCAAGTTTGTCCTTAATTGTAATGGCAGGATATCCACATAGTCCTGATTATCATAGCTGGAGTTGGTCAGTTTCTGTAGGAGATCATCAATAACTAGCGACCATAGTAGAGGGGACAGATACCCATCTTGGGGACATTCATTAGCAGCCACTACTATAATACAGTCCTCACCCAGATTAGCTGTGATTCTCCTGCATTCTCAATGGCTTCAAAGGAGATACTGTCAAATACTCTTTTGTGGAAAATTTGCTTTCTTTATATTTGCATCTACTTATAGAAGAAAGAAACAAGTAAATTTTCTTCTTTGTAAAAGAGCTTTGCAAAGCTCTGTATGATAAAGCGCTTGACTGATAGGAGCTATAACACTCGCTATTAGTCAAGCAGGTTAAGCAAGTAGGAGCTATAATGAGCTCCCTATAAGCTAAGCTAAAAATATTGCCAGAGCTAAGAAGCTCTATTGGCAATGAAAGCGGTAATAGCTAAAGAGCTTAGTTACCTAAATTTGTAGTCATGTAGGATCTAAGACAGTTCTCGGTTTGGTTTATTGTAGAGTAGAGTGTAAAATTAACTCTGATTTATTCATTGAATTGGCTCTATATTTATACACTTGATATAGTGCTTAACTCACTTATTTTTACTTATTATGTTGTAAAAAATCTATTCAGACATTGATCGGTTCATTATTGCTGCGCTTACAATATTTGCACACCGAGTATTACTCAAAATTTCAGCCAGGTGAAGGTAAACAACAAAAAAAGCTAAATGCAAATGCTTTTCATTGATTGTTTACATACAAGTACTATATGTTTTTGACATTATCGTGGTAATTCATTGATATATGATACTTATATATACGTAATGCTTTCGCTTGACCAGAATAACAGTAAACATGAATTTCTGTTTCTTCTTTCTTTTCTTTTGTTAAATGTATTCTTTTGGCATATGAATACAGTGAATCTCTGTTTTTTATATGGGCGAATTGAGTGGCTTACTCGATCAATGTGCTATATTTAGTTTGTGCATGTTAATATTTTACATGCCGATTTATGTATAGCAAGATGTGCTCTACACCTTCTATGTCTCGGAATGCGCATAGGGCTGTCTCTTTATCCTGTCCCGCCTTTTCTAGTCTTAGGACAAGACTATGTAGGGCAGTTGTGTTAGACTTCCCTGCTTGGTAAGCATGTTGATTTGGGTGCACCGCTCCTAATATGGTTATCTAACACTTTTTCCATTGTTTTGAGGAGAAATGAAGTTATGTAAGACTTGGGTACTGCAGGTGACTGTCCTCACCCCTTTGGTATAAATGCTACCTTAAGTTCCCTCCACGTTCTTCGAATATACCCTAGAGTATAACTTGCTCTAAAATTCTTGATGAGATTTGGCTATAATTCTTCTAGCTTTTGTTGGAGTAGGGCTGGAAGGATGCCATCAGCTCCAGGCGATTTGAATGGCTTGAAAAAGCTGACGGCTTATTTAACTTCCCTTAGATTGAAGATTCTGCCGCAGAGGCTTTTAATCCTATTAGAGGGCCTGCATTCAGGTTCTTCAGAGATTCCATCGTCATCTTGCATCACTCTTGAATTTGGAAACCTTACTACTTCTTCCCGGCTACTCGTGTAGTCGCCTTCGACTTTTTATAGAAGGCCAATACCACTGATGTGATCCTTGGAGAAAACATTTTGAAGTCTTGCACATGCGTGTAGATCATCAATACCTTCGCAAAAACTTCTCAAAGTTCTTCTCTTGCGATTTCCTAAGTTCTTTATTGTATTCAGTCAAGGTGTGCTTGTCTTCGTTCCAAGCATCTGTTTTTGTTTTGCCTTGTTGAAGAGCCTTCTAGAGTTTGCTCTTCATCTATATATTTCCCTTATATAGTTCCCTGTTCCACCAGGGCACAGCCCGCGTTGTTTTCCTTTGTTTAACAGGACAACTTTGTTCATAGGATCAGATAATCAGCTTATGCATTTGGGAGGAGATAAAGTCCAGATACATACGGCTCTCAATTTGCCCTTTTCGACCACTTCTAAGCCAATTCAGATGTATTCCCTATAGGAATTCTAATCAGTGGGTCGTAGAACTCTTATTTCCTCCCTTTGCATAGGGGAAGCCTTAATATCGAACCTGATATGGTTGTGGGCCGACATTGCCATCTGCCATATATGGGCTGATGAGCATTAAGAACTTTTATTTTTGAAGGTTTTAAATCCAATCATAGATACATATAAGAGGGAAAAACAACCGCCTCGAGCGGGGTTTGATGCCGGGATCTTCCGTTTTCCGGACGACTGCTAACCAGACAGATTAAGAAATACAAGAGGGAAAGTCATCTGTCTCGTCAGCTCAGTGTCAGAGCATAATATAAAAACTAGAGACTGCTGAAAAATTTGCGTCTATTTGAAATACGCATATATTGTTCTTTCCTTAGAACATATCATAATAAACAGATATGCGGGTATCGTATAAAATTCGCTAATAATATCTCGAAGAGTGTTCATAACGAAGGACCAAAAATACAGAAGAAAATGAGATACAGTAAAAAAACAAAACCAAAAACGAATCACTAGAAGCTATGAAGATAGATAAGTGTGTGGCAGCGTGTAGAAATGTCATAAAATTTACACTCCTTTTATAATTTTTTGACTGTGGCACTACGCCTTCGTGGTTTGTGCTAGCTTTTTATAACTACACTGTGCTCCCACACTAAAAAGCTTGCACCCAACACAAATATTGACCTGCTTCATTTAATTTAGCTTCTTAGAATTCCTATATTCTCAGGTTCTTTCCTTAGAAAACCAACAGGAATTACTGGATTGCATAAAATGCATGTATCTGAGCAAACCGCCAACGAGACAAAAAACTATTGGGGTATCAACTAGTTCGCTCCCTCTATCTATATACTTCAAAAGACAGTAGAGAAGTGAAAATTTGAAAGATAATTGTGTATTCGTTTTAACTTATCGCTATTCCTTATTTTCCTATTTTCATTTCTAAGGTTCTATCGCATTCGCAATCGCGTAAACGTACGTATCTACATTTTTTGTCCCCTTATTGAGCCTGTATTTTCTTCTGTGTGCTAAAGTGAGATATACGCATATCCCGAGCGAGGCTGGCTCATAACTTTTATACGAGCCACCCGCGACAAAGATATTTTCGAAATAAATGAAAGAGCAAAAATCTATTCAGACGTAATAGATATGTTTGAAATTTTTTTGGAAAAATATATAAACCAAGTCAAGTACAAGGCTAGTATCAAGAAAATTTTACAAACTTATGGTAGGTCCTGATATTGACTCAGAAAAATGTATTGATGAAGCTAAGCAATTTTTAATACTGATTAAGGAAGAAAGTGTTTTAATTTAAAATATGTATAAATATCTAAACGATGGGTTACGGTCTACTTTTCCGAACGTAGAAACAATTTTAAAAATATTTGTGACGATGCCTATGAGTAATGAAAGTGCTGAATACTCATTTTCGGTGTTGAAATGAATAACAAATTATTTACGAAATAACTTACATAAAACAAGTGATCTGTCATAATAATTACTCGAGTCCAGTGCATCCGATTCAATGCATAATAGCGACAAATTTTCTAATACAAAATCCAGAACAATTTTATTTTTTTTTTAAATTCAACAGATTTGTTTTTAAAAAATTTTTTTAAATACCAATGTTGTGTTATTTTTATGTTATTATGGGAATGTCGACAGTTAACTAAAAAAAATACATATGTTCCTACACGTATGATCTTGCGCCTAGGGCCTCCAAAAGTATAAATACGGCCCTGCATATTCTATACGAAAGATATAAGGATATGATACAGTTATTACCTTATATACCTCCTGTGTATCATGAATATTACAAAACAATTCTACATAATTACATAGTCTTTATATACAGGAGATGTCCCGTAAGTCGACGTCAAGCCGGAATCGGCTGATAGACCAAATCATAATAGTTACCAGAAAAATATAAAAAAAAAATCTAAGTCATGTATTTTTCAAATTATAGGCATTTCTTTTGTTTTCGAGAAAATGTACACCTTGTGATGGTTTATTAGCTCCTGTTGCTACAAATCTTTACTTTTTTCAATTTTATTTTTCTTATGTAATCTCGAATAGTGCTTATGTAACCTGTTGCTTTAAATTCCAAGCCAACTGCTCCAACTTTGAAGAAAATATCACAGTTTGCCGAACCTAGAATAGAAAATTAATACTTCACCCAACTTTAACTGACTGTACTGACAAAAAAAAAAGCTGTACTACGCCAGTTTGGCAAGTAACTTTAAAAGTTGACGCATTTAATAAGGATTCTAAAATTGTATAACACTTGCTAAATTATTTCTCAGATTAGGAGGAATCAGAATTTTTTCAAGAAACCCAGTTTTGAAAAATATCTTTTTACCTACTAAAAATGATTCTACCCAAAGCTTGCCGCAAGACCATAACTTTAAGACTCTAGTTTGAGTGAGCCGGAGAGTCATTGCATGAAGTATGAGTGAGCCAGATAGTGACCCTAGCGAGTCAAATCATCGAGTTTTTACAAATGGGCACCGTCCACTCTCCACAGAGAGTCGACTTCCAAACCAAGTACATGGTGAAGGAAGAAGTTTCTTACCTTACGAGGACGTAGTACTTCAAGCAGTTGAAGAAGACCCAAGTACTTCGGTATGTGCAATCCAGGAAAGCACAGGAGTGCCTAAAAGTATAGGTCACCGAATTTTACAAAAACATGACCACCAGAATTACGGAAGCAGTTGAATTTGTCAACAACGGAAGATTTTCCCGTCCGATAACCCGATCTTTTTTAAGAAAATGTCGACCATGTATTGCAGCTGAAGGAGGGTAGTTTGAACATCTTTTGTTAATAATAAATCTTAGCATCCAAATAATTGGTGTTTAATTTTAAACTTAAGGAAAATTTATACTAAATTTAACAAAAAGTTAGCATCTCTCACTTGAAAGCGTCACTATCTGTCTCACTCACACTTCATGTAATGACTCTCCGTCTCACTCAAACTAGAATCTTAAAGTTACCTTAAAGCTTGCCTTAAAGCTTTGGGTACACTAGAATCATTTTTAGTAGGTAAAAACAAATTTTTCGAAAGTGGGTTTCTTGAAGAAAGCAATTATTTCCCGTAATCTAAGAATAATGTAAGAAGTATTATACCATTTTAGAATCCTTATTAAATGCGTCAATTTTTAAAGTTACTTGCCAAACCGGCGTAGTACAATTTTTTTCAGGACAGTCAGTTAAAGTTGGGTGAAGTATTAATTTTCTATTCTTGATTCGGCAAAATGTGACATTTTCTTCCAAGCTGGAGCAGTTGGCTTAGAATTTAAAGCAACAGGTTACATAAGCACTATTCGGGATTACATAAGAAAAATAAAATTGGAAAAGAGTAAAGATTTGTAGCAACAGCAGCTAAAAAACCATCACAGGGTGTACATTTTCTCGAAAACAAAAGAAATATCTATAATTTAAAAAATACATGACTTAGATTTTTTTTTAATATTTTTAATATTTTTCTGGTAACTATTATGATTTGGTCTATCACCCAATTTTGGCTTGACGTCGACTTGTGCGTCTGTTTGTGATTGTGTAACTTCTGAGCAACTTGACTGACTCAGGTCATATTTCCACAATATATTTCTTTTGTGGGGACAATGGTTCGTATGCTGAAATCCGATAGGTGGCGCTGTAGTCATTTCGTATTTACACATAATCGAGATCTAGCAGTCACGCATTTGGCTATACATCTCGAAAATGGTCAACGTGTTTACTTCGACGAAAAAAAAATCCAATGGAAAGAGCATTAATAGCACCAAAAACAGCATTAACTGTGTAGTTCCTTGAATTATGTAAACAGCTAAATATTTACGGTCAATTCGTAAGCACATTACTTTATTCTGAAGTTCCAACATATTTTACACGGAATAAACCATCAAAAAATAGGAGCCAAAGGAGATGCTTATGATGGAATATTTGCAGCAAACACATTAGGCCGATTACACAATGTTCATCCAAAAGAACATGAGTGCTTTTATTTGCGATTGCGATTAATAAATGTAAGTGGGCCAACGTCATACGAATATTTGAGAACAGTTAATGGTCAATTATGACGCTTGTCCAGAACTGAAATTGCTAGAAGGTGACAATCATTTAGATACAACACTTCCCGATGCAGCAGTGAGTTCTTCTCCACATCAAATACGTCAATTATTCGCCATATTGTTGACCACATGTTTTGCAACAAACTCGACTGAATTATGGAAAAAATAAAAAATGAATGAGTGAAGATATACTGCACAGAGAACAACAATTCAAGATACAAATCTTCAATTCACACGAGAAATATATGATGAAACATTGGTTATGATCGAATGCATATCCATAACCAAATGCTGTCACACATATCCAGTCCTGAAGTGACCTTTACACTACTTATCATTAACCATGCGACGGCAGCAGAAGGCAGAACATCTGCGCCAGACCAATGAAAATGAAGTATGCATTATACAACAATACTCTGATATGGCTAAGGTAGTGCAAAAATGTCACATTATTATCTAGGATGAATTTGCAATGGTTCATAAACTTTCTCTGGAAGCATTAAATCGAACCCTAAAGATTTAAATAGTAACGAAAACTTATTTGGTAACGCTCTAATTCAATTGCCATGCGTTTTAGACAAGCATTAACGGTAATTCCACATTTAACGCATGCGGATAAGATTAACGAATATTTAAAATCATCTATTTTATGGCCAAGTGTCCATACATTGCGCTAAATTAGACTAAAAAACAATTTATCCGCTGAAGTATTTTCCAAAAAATTGATAAATATTAGTAATGGCAAATATTTAAAAGACAAGTATCGAGGTACTGGTCAGTTACTGGCTTTGTAGCCGAAAATCAAAATTTCATGAAGAAACTTTGAGAGCATACTGCATGTTTCGATCAACAGTGCAGGGCAATCTCATCAGGACAGCAATGAAGCCCTGAACTGCCTGCTATCTACACTACAGTTAAGTGATTCATATTTAGATTTTTAAATAAATCTTTACATATCCACCACCAACTTTTCGGCATCATCTGAGTTCACTGTGAAGGCAGTTCAGGGCTTCATTGCTGGCTTGATGAGATTGCCCCGTACTGCTGATCGAAACATGCACTATGCTCTCAAAATTTCTTCATGAAATTATGATTTTCGACTACAAAGAAAATTTTCTTATTTACCCTGTAATTTCCGAAATGGTTAAGATGCCACCTCCTCCCTCCCTTGCTTTACAATTTTTTATTTGACTAGTTTACAATGGACGAAACACTACTATACATATACATTTTTTTTAAGAGTGTTCACGTTTTGGCCCCTCGTTACACATCGGGCGTACAAAGAAAAAATGTAGGGAATTTAGTCTTCTTCAAATTTGTATCAGACATTTTTGTCGTTGGATCAACCGTTGAGGAATTACTTTAAAAAGGCCATTTTTTTTATATAAAAATCACAACTACCCCTACTACCTTTTGTAGGGCAAAAACCCCTATTGACTGGACTACAATGACTCCGTGAATGAGAGATTTTTGCCCCTAAAAATGCCGATTTGACGAAATCAACTTCAAAATACAAGAACCATTCATTGCCTGGCAAATTAATTCCGTTTAAAGCAATTGATGAAAATGAAAGCGTAAATTATTCCACTGAATACCTGAATTCACTCGATTTACCGGGACTTCCACCGCACATAACTTACGTTTGAAAATTGGTTCAATTGCTTCAAAACTTAAATGCTCGGAGACTTTACAATAGACCGAGATTATTTATTAAAAACATTATGGCAAATGTCATTGAAGCGACCATATTAAACGGAAAATTCAGAGGAGACAATGTTTTACTGAAACACATTCCAATTATACCCACCAATAACCAAGTCAGTTCAATCGTTTACAATTTCGCATTCGTTTGGCATTTTCATTGAGCATATAAAGTTTCAAGGATAAACAATGACCATAATATTCGGAATGGATCTAGAAAATCGATATTTTTCTCACGGACAATATGTTACATGTTGACGAATTGAAAACCATTAAACCTTTTTCTTTATGCAGCTGATGGACTAACAAAATACGCGCCGCCATTTTTCCATCCCCTTGCATATTTTTCAATTGCAGCAACGGCCTCTTCTGTGCAATCTTTATCTAACTCAAATACTATCGCGCCACCTCGTAAAGAGCAGAGCAACGTCTGTCGGCCTGGCTAGTTTATATAATAAATAAACACAAAGGTATGGATATGAATTATTCAAATGTAAATTTATAATTAACTGAGCTATTAATGTTTTTTTTTTAATCTATGAAGGAGAAAAGATGATAAACTACAACTATGTAAAACAGTATTAGCTAATGGATTAGTAATGTTTATTAAATAAGAAAATGTGCTATATTTTGAAGAAATGTGTTTAGTATTACTATTTCATTACTAAGTGCGCAATTGTTTGATTTTACAACAATTAGAAGGGGAAGACATAGCATATACATCAGAACTGGGCATTTTTCAATCGACTAACAATCATAATTAATTAACTCGATTAAATTTTCAATCGATTAAAATATTAATTGGTTCGCTCGATTGAAAATTCAATCAATTGAATTTTTAGTTGACTCCCTCGATTGAAAATTCAATCGATTGAAATTTTAGTTGGCCAGACAATTAACGGTTTAGTCGAATAAAATTTCAATCGACTAAAAAGTCAATCGGCATCCCCAATTAAAAATGTAATCGATTAACATTTCAATCCGATTGAAAATGTAATTGATTGACTAATTGGCAATTTGCGATTGAATGCATTTTTATAAAAGGAAAAAGACACACATAGAAAAAATGATATGATTTATTAATAGCTGTGTTCTTTTGTGTCCGCAGAACAAAGCTGAACAAAAGATACACAAAAGAACGCCTCATATATTTTCATAGAAGATTTATAAATGAAGCGAACAGTAAAAATACACAGCCATTATTGTTACATCATTTGTCGGGTTTATTTGTTTAAATAATTATGGTTAGCTTTGAGGATCACATGATCCTCAAAGAGGTCGTCGGTAAGGCAACGTGCAATGTTTACTATTGTTACAAATGAGAACATTCTTTCAACTGGAGCTGAAGAAAGCAATGGTGTGTTCATTTTTAAGAATATCTGCCTAATTAATGTATAATCATCCAGCATTTCGAGATTCTTTCTCTTGTCACTTAAATACTCGTAATAAAAATTAGAATAAAATATAAATCCTGGAATTTAAACTTTGTTTAACATGTGGCTAGAAATAACGCACTAACAAACATAGACGTACATTAATTTGAACATTAGACTTGGCATCACTGGTTGTAACCTATGTTGTTGCTGTTATGCTATGATATTATGATTATGATGAATAGCACGCGTTTCCATTTCTGGGAATTTTTTATATATGTACATAGGGGAAGATCGGGTAGCCCCGGACACTTAAATGAATTGCAACAAAAAGTACGAATAAACAAAATTACTGACTTCATTTTACTCTTAAAACAAACCAAGAACTTCTTCAATCAAATTAATTAAAAACTATTTATAATATACATTGTCTTTCAAGAAATATTTAAAAAATACTTTAGTCTTATTTTTTTGGCGACAGAAAAAAGGCGGGTAGCCCCGGACATAGTAATCACTGGTGGCCCAATAACTTTTTGGCCTTACAAACATCACAATAATACTGAACATCTGAAGAATCTATATAAAGACAATCTCCATGGGCCCAGTCTTTGCATTCATGACACTGAATCCAGTCCTCTTCAAATATTTCTCCACATATGTTGCATTCGGCCGCTTTTTCTTGATCTTCTTGGAAAAGGCTTTGATTATTTTTCGCTGTTTTCAGCGTCTTTTTAGCGCCTTTACCTTTTTGTTTCTTCGCTTCGTCTTTTTTAGTGTTTTTACTTTTCTGTCTTTCCTCCAAATCTTTTTTATATGGTGAAGATGTTAAAATCTCGTTCCTTTGGGTTTTTCGAGCCCGCGTTACCAAGCGTTTTTTTATGCATCAGGAAATGGTGACAACTGTTGTAATACACCTATTGAACTTATTGAAGGCACTGGTTCAGTTGCAAGCAAGTGGAGGGCATTGGCGATGAAGAATGGGCCGCTGAAGGCTGATTGGGCATATTGTCTTTAGAAAAAGCTTCTTGCGCAACGTCTGTCATCATTGATGGCAAAAAATCAATCTCAGTGAAGATTTCAGGGTTGAAAGGATAAATTCCTGTGCATTTGAACCCGTTTTGTGCTAATAGTAAAAACATTTCAAATTAGTGTCCATAAATAAGCAAACTGACAAAACAAGTTGTAGTTTGTTAAACAATATTGAGGAATACAAAACTTAACACCACGTCCGGAGGTACCCGAAACCCGACATTATTGTGTCCGGGGCTACCCGAACAGGCAAAATTTTTTAACATAGCTCTTAAATAGTACAAGAAATGTTATAAATATTATTATGACCTTAAAATATATAAAATTTCCCACAATATTAAACAAAAGACAAATATGCACACTTAATTACTGAACTTGATAACCTTCAATGAAGTTTGACAGGAGCGACGAAAATTGTTTGCCAAGAACAAAACACACACTCACGTGTAACTTACTCGGCGCCCAGGTCGCAACTGAGTTGGATTTATTTTCACTCCAGAGGGCGCACATTTAAAATGAAGCATTACCAACGCAACGTCGTTAGTATCTTAGAAATTTAAATGTCCGCGGTTACCCGCCGTCCGGGGCTACCCGATCTTCCCCTATATATATATTTGAAGGAAAAATTTCAGCACTTGAGCATTGCAGATTTTATTCTTATATTAATTGCAATGATTGTAGGCCGAATATTCTTAATTGTGCGTTATAAAATAATACAAGTCGATTTAGCATTTTTTTCATTGTTCAGGTATACTTATCTTACGGAATAATTAACCGTAATCCATAGCATCTTATCTATTATGGAAATAAAAAAAAAAAAACAAAGTGAACTGTGCGAATTCAAAAATAAATTTTAAAAAATATCGCTTGTTTATGCTTTTTCATGCTGGATTCTCTAATATTTTCGGGAAAAATGGGAATTTTATTTGAGAGGAACTTTACATCTCCTTGTACCTTGGCCAAAGCGAAATTTATCTTTTTCTTAAAAAAATTAGGTAGTGTGACCCGAAGTACATTATTATGAATAGTTTGATAAGATTTTGAGGGATTCAAAAAGATTTTGTCGCTCGGATAATCCTACGTTTTCTCGCGTTTTGTTTTAAACTCGTTGGATTAATTCCACTACAAAAGTGCATAGCAAATTCTTTTCCCCGTTTCATGCAAAAGACGAAGGTATATACATATGTAAGTAGTATATAAAGCGGAGTACTTTCCGAAAAATCGGAGTACGCGATTAACGAAATTTAATGAATTCAAATTAATTAGAATGGGATCCTGAAATCATATTAATGTGAATAAAACCCATTTTCATTACAATCATTCATATTTAGATTTTTAAATAAAACTTGTCTAGTATTATTACACTATTTATATTTTTTTTTATAGACACAGCTGGTTTTTATTTTAAGATTTTCCCATGAATTTTTTTCAGCAATAAGAATTACTTAAGTTTACTTGACAGCTGTTGATTTAAAAGATTCATTAATTAATTGCTTTGATTCAGGTAATCATACTTGCATGAAGTAAAAAGGTTCTGTCATGAAAAGCTATTCTTGAGAAAAGCATACCTGCATCTCAGAAAACTTACATCTAAATGTGTAAAACCTCAGAAAAACGCGGTCCAACTAAAACGAGCAAGCTCTACACATTCTCTCTCTCTCTCTCTCTCTCTTGCTGTATTACGCCAAATAAATTCTTCGCAATGATAGCTGTTTTTGGTTGAATAAAAAGTTAAAGAGCTTTGAAAAAGTGATCCGGGTTTATATGGAGATTTTCTTATCTAGTTGTATGTTCTCTGTGCCTCCATAAAGCAAATTAATACAGGTGTATATACTAATAAAATACATAAATTTTATCACTAGCTTAATTATTTAATTATTGAAAAATTTTGAATTTTCAAAATATTAGTAAGGATTTTAATACAGTCATGCAAAATTGTATTGACAACTTCAGTCGCTTTAGTTTTTCTGCATTTCAAATCTTTTACAATACTTGAATCAGTAATGCACAGTCCGTCCATTCTCACGATAACTCAAGAACACGTGTACGTAGAGAGCTGAAATTTTGCTTATGGCTTTTAAAAAACACGTAAAATTAAGTTCGAAAATGGGACAGATAGGGCAGCTCCTTCGTTGGCTTGCTATGCAAAAATTTCGTTTTTCACTATGTATATATTTGGACATTGCCTGAGAACGCGTCGACGTAGTGTTTTCAATAATAAATATAATTTCAAAAATGGACTCAATCGGGCAACAACTTCTTGATGTTGCCATGTAAAAATTTAGCATTTTTACGTATTTTTACGATGAACCGTTCTAGAAATATTCGCGAAAAACCACTTCAAAAATCAAACCGGCACAGATGGATGACTATACGAAATTACATACGGGAATTCATCTACAATATCGTAAGAATTGGTCTGGGACCAATTCGAGCATTTTTACTTGTTTGCAATAATTTTAAACCATATTGTTGCGAGCGTGGACTTTGGTTCGTTATTTAAAACACAATATTAAATATGTAAAATACAAGTTCTTTATTTCACTCTAATCTTATACAATTCACAAACGTTCTATTAATCAACTCAACTTTAATTATCGCTAATACTGTACTTTCAATTATCGCAATCTAATTACAACACTTTCGCATGTTTATTACTTTCGCTTGTTAACACTGCAACGTCTAAGACAAGACTCTTTTCTTGGCGGTGACAACTGTTATATTTATACCCTAGAAACTCTCCAGATTATTCTGGAGTGTTCTATTCCAGAATCTTCTTAACTATTCTATTCATTATATTCCTGAACCTTCCCGAAGATTCTATCATCGATTCTCCGAACCTGAAGTTGTTTACTCTCCATTGCCAGTAGATGTCACAAGTTTGCTCTTTCTATTGCACGTAACACTGCCCCCTTCTTAAAATTGTTCGTCCCGAACAACAGGTGGTCCATGGTCTTGATGTTCGTAGTATTGACACAAGCGGTCCAAATGAACAATTTTACGCTTGCCTCTTGTGCCACGCTGAATCCTGTATACCACATCATTAATTCTAGTTACTACTGAATACGGTCCCTCCCATTGTTGTTGTAGTTTTGGAGAACGTCCCTTATGTCGTTTCGGATTGTACAGCCAAACAAGATCACCTTCGTTAAATCCTGCGGAATTAGCACGTAAGTCATAGTGGGTCTTCATCCGATCAGTATTTGCTGCTAATTTCGTTCTCGTGGCCTCGTGCACATCAGCTAATTGTTGTTTGAGCTCCGATACGTAGTCTTCTGGTAACTTTTGTTCACCTCTGGGGGTACCAAATTTGAGGTCGCTAGGTAAACGAATCTCCCTTCCGAATATGACCTTAGTTGGGTTTGTCCGGTAGTGTTATGAACGGCTGATCTATAAGCCATTAGGAATATAGGAATACGCCGATCCCAATCGCTTTCATGAGAGTCAACTACTTTCTTAAGATGCTCGATTAATGTTCTGTTGAAGCGCTCTACCATGCCATCAGATTGTGGGTGTAGAGGAGTTGTTCTGGTTTTTCTTATTCCCAACATTTTACACATCTCCTGTAAAGTCCGCGATTCGAAGTTCCGTCCTTGGTCCGAATGAAGTTCGTGAGGCACACCAAACCTACTGACCCAATTCGTTATTATTTGTTCCGCAACTGTGGTTGCCTCTTGATTAGAGATTGCATAAGCTTCAGGCCATTTACTGAATTAGTCAATGGCAACTAATATATAACGGTTACCGCCATCCGTTTCAGGAAAAGGTCCAGCGATGTCTACAGCTATCCTTTCAAAGGGGGCTCCGACATTATACTTATGCATTTCTCCTCTGCTTCTGTGTTGCGGCCCTTTGCAAGCAGCACATACAGTACATCTGCGGCACCACTCCTCCACATCTTCTCGCATATGTAGCCAATAAAACCTTTCCCGTATTTTGGAAATTGTTTTGTTCACTCCCAAATGTCCTCCAGAGGCTCCACCGTGCATTTCTTCTAGAACATCTTTGACGTATGATGCTGGCACGACTATCTGCATTCGGAATGATTCGCCGTTAGGTGCTTCCCATTTGCGTTTTAATATTGAGCCCAGTAACTTTTCAGTTTCTCGCTCCGTTCCGAAATATCCTTCCAGTCTGGTCTTTCCATGTCTTCTTTCCAAGCGAGAATAGGTGAAATTTCCGTATTTCCTCGTTGTGCTGTTCTCAGGCCCTCGTTGTCCGAACCTGTAGATGGTTGAACGGTTACCAACTGTATGGTTGCTGTTGTTTCTTTTTCTTCCACTCGGGCGCAATATTTGCATTCAAGTATGCACGGACGTCATGAAAGGGCATCTACATTTCCATGGATACGACCTCTTCGGTGCTGGATTTCAAAATCATAGGACTGGTCATTCTATCCATCTCGCTACTTGTCCCTCAGGGTTCTTAAACTTTAGAAGCCATTTGAGTGCTGCATGGTCGGTGCGAAGGATGAATTTCTGCCCGTAGAGATATTTATGAAAATGTTTTTTTGAACTTACAATGGCAAGTAGCTCTTTTCTTGTAGCACAATAGTTTTTCTCTGACTTTGAAACTGCTTTGCTATAGTAAGCTACTGGAACTTCTTGACCATTTTCCTCCTGCGAAAGCACTGCACCAATACCTTCATTGCTGGCATCCGTGTCTAATATAAATGTTTTTCCCAGCTTTGGATAGTGAAGTACTGGAGCTTCACAGAGCTGTTGCTTCAAATTTTCAAAACTTTCGTTGCATTTTCCGACCATATGAACGGCCTTCCCTTTTCTGTAAGTTGATGTAGGCTTCTTGCTAAATCTGCAAAACCTTTCACGTTTCGCCTGTAGTAGGTAGCTAAACCAAGAAAAATCCGTAATTGATGCTTGTCCTTTGGAACTGGCCAATTTTTGACGGCTTCTATCTTCTCTGGATCGGTTCTTACTCCTTGTGATGAAACTATGTGCCCGAAATATTTAACTTCATCTTTGAATATAGCACATTTACTCGCACTGAGCTTCAATTTCGCATCTTTGAGGCTTTGAAGTACGTCCCGTAAGTTGTTTTTATGTTCCTTGAATGTCCTTCCGATTACTATTATGTCATCCAAGTACACAAGACATGTTTTCCAGGTTAAACCACGTAGAACACATTCCATTAATCGTTCAAATGTGTCTGGAGCATTACGTAACCCAAATGGCATTACTTTGAATTGCCATAAACCACTGCCAACTGAGAAAGCAGTTTTTTCTCGGTCCTCGGGATGTATTTCCACTTGCCAGTAACCACCTTTTAAATCCAGCGTGGAAAACCATTGCTCTCCGGAAAGGGTATCCAACGTGTCATCAATCCTTGGTAATGGATAGCTATCTTTTCTCGTCACGTTATTTAGTTGGCGGTAGTCTACACAGAATCGGGTGCTGCCATCCTTTTTCCTAACCAGAACAACCAGCGATGTCCAAGGGCTGTTAGATTCCTCTATTATTCCTCGTTTCTTCATGGAGTTCATCATGTCTGACACTTCTGGTTGTTTGGCTAATGGCAATCTTCTAGGTGTCTGGCGAATGGGCCTGGAATCTCCTGTATCGATCCGATGCTGGACAAGATTTGTTTTACCATAGTCATCATTATTCATTGCAAATAATTCCAAAAATTCATCGATCAGCTCTTTGGCATCGTTGTTTTGTTGTTCACTTAAGGCACTTGACGAAAAAAGTTTCTGCACCTGTTGGGTAGTAGCTGGTACAGGTTTTGTCTCCTTGACATTATTACCATTATCCAAATTGACGATTTGGTAAACGGGTTCACAATTTCCAATTATAGCACATTCTTTTAATTGTACCTCATTTTCGGATGTGTTAAGCACTCTGATTGATATTAATGTTGCACCTTCTGCCTTTACTAAAGTCTTGCCAACAATGATGCTCGATGTAGCTTTTGTGGGGTTAGGCTCCACCAGATAAAATCGGCAGGTCCCGATGACATCAGTAAGCTTTGTCCATACTAGTGTCTCGGAGCATGGCGAGAGAGTAATGTTTTCGCAGACCATCGTCCTTACTTTCGCAGGATGATTTGGTCCTTTTCCTAGTTTCATAGGAATTTCTATGTTTCCATATTTGAGAATCTGCTCTCCGATATTCAGATTTATTTTGTATGTGGTCATGAAGTCTATTCCAAGAATGCATTCAGCCATTATATCTGAAACCAGGAAAGTGTGAGGAAATACTAATTCGCCTAGTTGAACATCTAAATTTATTTCTCCAAACACTCGTGCTGCTGCTCCAGTTGCTGTTCTTAGTAGATATTTGGTGGTGTTGTGAAGCCATTTGTTCTTAACAATATCTGCTCTAATAATTGATCTTGAAACTCCAGTATCGATAGTGACTGCGCAGTCGTTCTTTCCTACACTTCCATATATAACAAGACTGCTATTATTTCTCTGTAACTGGCCTACTTGAGTGATGTCTTCGGGGCTGTCGATTCCACCAACCAAGTTCTGCCCCACAAAGTTGGTTTTTACTAGTTTTCCGATTGCTCAACAGGAGATGTGATGTGACTAGTTTCTGCTTGATATCTAGTCTCTCCACGAATAGATTGTTCTCTCGCTCGACATCTTTGGCATTATTCTTTCCCATCTTCTTCAGGTGATTCCACTAGGCGACGTTTTCTGCAGTCTCTTTGAAGGAGCTTCCATAGAATTCTTTGTTCATCGAGAGAATTCTTTTGTTCATCAAAACGGGCTTCCATTTTCTCATTAAAGTACTCAAAAGCTGTTCCATTTTCATTGTAGGCTCTTCTTCAGCTTCGGTTTCTTCCAAGTGATCTTCGAAAACAAATGTTTCAGGATTCTTTCCTTCCTCTATCAAAGCTTTGTAAAGACCGGTTCCCTAACTCCACTTTCATATCCTGTATTCGAAGCTCCTCGACTTTTGTCCCCATTACTTTAGTAATTCACTTAAAGTTGAATATAAATTATTTTACAGAACTTTCAATATTTAACACAATGTCACAAAATTAATCACACTTTAAATTTTTAAGTCAATTTCCACCACTTTATTTCGCGAATTTATTTCACTTCTGACACCAGTTGTTGCGAGCGTGGCCTTTGTTCCGTAATTTAAAACACAATATTAAATTTTTAATATGCAAGTTCTTTATTTCACTCTATTCTTATACAATTCACGAACTTTCTATTAATCAACTCAACTTTAATTATCGCTAATACTGTACTTTCAATTATCGCAATCTAATTACAATACTTTCGAAAACTTCTAAGATAAGACTCTTTTCTTGGCGGTGACAACTGTTATATTTATACCCAAGAAACTCTCCAGATTATTCTGGAGTGTTCTATTCCAGTATCTTCTAAACTATTCCATTCATTCTATTCCTGAACCTTCCCGAAGATTCTATCATTGATTCTCCGAACCTGAAGTTGTTTACTCTCCATTGCCAGTAGATGTCACCAGATTTCTCTTTCTATTGCACGTATTTGTTATTTGTAAGGCTGCGTTTATACAGAGCGAAATTTTTGAACAAGCTTAATTTGTTTATTGTACATATTACCTTTTGTTGTCGACAAAACAACTCCCATAGAATTTCCAAGAATGGTTTCGTGACATATCCACCAGTCATGCTCTAAATCTATCGTTATTATACTATAAATTTTGTTTTCTGTATTATTTATGTTTGTTGAATTTCTAGTAATTCTTTTAGATTTCCTTTCATCTTTGCATACATTTGCCATATTCATATTGCTTGTACCATAACCACTACATTTAGAAAATTTAATACTCTGTCTGCAATATTGCCAAGAATTGACTTTAGTGCTATACCTATGGACATACATTTTGGATGCCTTGACACTTACTTCTGTATTAGCGAAAGTGATTTTGATCACATTCACTGTGTAACGAAGTTAAAATAATCAAATCTGTCAATACGTGTTTACATAAGACACAAAGCCATGTCTAGTAGCACCATATATATACAGAATCAATGTTTTCACATACACCACCCATACGGCAGCACGAAGTTGTCCCGTCATGACTACGCTAGCCATCATCTATGGATAAAACCGACGACAATGCATTGTGAACACATAAGCGTGTACCCGCCCAATCTCCGACACACGCGGTGGACTTGCCTTTGGCTTTGCTTTGCTCAAGAATGTTCACTCAAACTGTTTATAACTAGTTTTCCATGTGAGGCTTAAGTTCCTTGTGTTCGCAAGTGCTATAAAAGGCAGTTCGCAGCGCTGATCAACCATCCTCGGCTAGCTCGGATCTCAAAAGATCCTTCCAGAATCCAAACTACCCAGCATTCCATCTGTTGTGAGTACATCCACAACTAAAATTCTTTTCGACGTGAGCATATCCACGGCCACGTCACAGTTACATTATTTGGACGTGAGTATATCCACGTCCACTTTGCCTTTGTATACGAGTATATCCGTATTCAAAACAGCACTAGATTTCTTTTGGGGACATGAGCATATCCATGGCCACTTCGTTTTTGCATACGAGTATATTCGTATTCAAAAACAACTATATTCTGGACGTGAGCATATCCACGGCACTAGATTTCTTTGGGGACATGAGCATATCCACGGCCACTTCGTTTTTGCATACGAGCATATCCGTATTCAAAAACAACTAGATTTCTTTAGGGACGTGAGTATATCCACGGCCACTTTACATCTACATTATTTGGAACATACCCATATATCTGTATTCACAACCCTCTATTAAGAATTAAAACAAAAATAGGAATAAGAATCAAAGACAATAAAAGTATTTACCCATACAAGTAAAATTAACTTGAAAAACTGTGTTAGGATTAAGTTATTTAAACAAAAAGTTTGAATAAATAAACCAAAGAAAGTATTATCATTCAAAATCATCGTTGGACACAACTTCAACTAAACCCTGCCGTTCCTCTAGAGCTGACCCGCAATCTGTCTAACGAAAAACACGTTACAACTGCACTACACAGTTCTGTATGAAGTTTTGTTTCCCCGGTAAATATGGAAAAGTTAGTAATCTATATATCTGAAAGAACGTTGAGGTCAGTATAAATAATCGTTGATACTTATTAGGGTCATTCCACAGGAAATCGATAAAAAATCGCACTTTCCAAACCCGGCCAACACCAATCTCGTTTTTCTTTTGCTGAAAGTTAAGTTATTATGAGAGAAGAATACAAATGTGACGCATTCACAATCCATTAAACAACAAAAAATGATCTCGCCCCGAAAATCAACTTTAGTGTCGAAATATTTCCTTATTTTTTCCACAAAACAAGACAATGTTAATCGTCGTCCCTAAAAATTTCCATAGAGGTGGTGTAAGTTGTAAGTTATTTTTGAAAATTGGAAACTATTCTCAAGTTTTTTCCTTTGTGTCACAGTTCACAAATTTTATATTGTTTTATTACAAAAAATCAACATTTTTTACAACACTTGAATTAAAGTAAACAAATAATATAGTTAAATTAAATCACTAAATACCTTCGCCGAATTATAAACAAAAACCAGTGGACTTAGCTTTTGTGAGAAGGAAAATGAAGAAAATAGGAAAAACAAACGAAAAGGCAAAGAGCGATTTAAAAAAAAACGTTTTCTGGACTAGAATAGAATTTCTGGAGTTCTTCATCATAATGACATGACTAGATAGGTGTAATAGGCTAAAACAAATCAGAGTAGTACCAAACCAACTTTTCAACAACTTAATGTTAATATTAAGAGTAAGGGCGACTAGACCTCCAGGACCTTACGAGCACCGCGACTATAATTGGTCTATTATGCCTTCCCCTAAAGTGGTTAGGTAAAATCAAGTCTTTTAACGAGCTAGCTCGATTATTGCTTTTGGAGTTAGATTGGCGACATTACCTGGAGAGATAATTGTTCTTCCAATGATTTTCAACAGGATTTAATAGATTTTATTACTAAAATGTACTACGAATGTATAGTTTTGAATGAAGGTGAATAAAACCTTTTAGATTGTTTGCTAACAACATGTACAGCTGTGGGGGAGAGAGCAGTACGAGTTACTGACCTTAGCCAACTGTGATGATACCGAGTCTCCGGAATTTTGGAATTAAGGAGTATCATAATGAATTTTTTGTTTTCTTTTTCTTTGTTTTCCTTCTTGTGTATATACTTTACAATCATTTTAGTTATTTAGTCTCTTGTTTTAGATTGTAGTCTCATTAGTTTTTCTTTCAGCGTTTATCTATACCTAGTTATTTTCACATACAGCCATGATATGCTTTAATTTGTTTCTTTCGGTGACTCATTTTGATCCGCTTTGCCGGGGTTCGTGCTGTGATTATCATGGGTGATGCCTTATCTCCTGTGGACAAGATGAGAGCTATTCTCAATATATTTTCAAAGCAGTCCAAGGGCCTTAATATTTGTTCATTCAATGCCCGTAGCTTAAATAATAAGGTACATATCTTGCATGATGTTTTCTCTTTTGAGAATACACAGGCTATTCTCATATGCGAATCATGGCTTAAGCCACACATATCCTCGAATGCAGTAGGTATTCCAGGATTTTCACTTTTTAGAAATGACCGTACAGACCGCAGTGGTGGAGGAGTGGCTATTTATATTCATACATCACTTAAAGCATCTGTTCTAGCTTGCTCTTCCCAAGGGGCTTCCCTAGAATTTCTTTGTGTGGAGGTCAAGTCTGGAATGGAAAGATGTGCTTTGATTGCGGTGTATTGCCCACCAAACTGCTTTAATGCGGCATCGTGCAAAATGCTATCTATTGTCTTGATCTAAGTTACTCGGATATTATTGTCGGTGGTGATTTCAATGTTGATGGGTTGTGAAGCCAAGCCTCTATGGACGAATTATGTTTTATGATGCAATCAAATGACTTGAAGATAGTAAATCATATGCCAACATATTTTAATACGAACAACTCATCGCAGTTGGATTATATCGCTGTTAGCAACGCCGACAAGGTGTTATTTCATAGCCAAATATGTCCCACGAGTAACTTTGATCATGACTTTCTTTACATAACATATTCCTTTGGACTGCGACACTCTGCTGGCTGTGAATCATTTTCCTACAGAGATTACAAGAACATTGACATGGACCTGCTGTATGCAGACTGTATAAACTTGCCTAGGCTGGATATTTTCTCAATGGAGTCGGTTGACGATAAAGTTAATACTCTAAGCAATCTACTTCTGCAGCTTTTCAACCGGCATGTACCACTGCGCAGGCGTAAGATTCCATCACAGCGCTGTCCGTGGTTAACCAGGGAGATACATTCGATTATCGCTGAAAGGGATCTACTACTGCGTCAGTATAAAGCCACGCACAACCCTCTAATTCATAGTCGCTACAAGATGGTTCGTAACTTGTGACTTGTAAACTTCGATCTTCCAAAAAGGCTTTCTATAGCACTAAATTAAATCCTGATCTTCCAACAAAATAACTTTGGAGAAACATCCGCTCACTGGGCGTTGCTGGGAGAGAAACTCCTCAATGCAATATTGATGCTGAGATCCTAAGTGAGTTTTTTGCTTCTTCTACCCCTAGAGCCCCTAATAGTCATCTAGTGGTGGGTGATAATTGTTTCGAGGGTTTTGCGTTTAATTGCATTGCTGATACTGATGTTCTCTTTGCGATGTCTGCGGTAAATTCTACTGCGCTTGGGCATGATCTTCTCCCCCCGAGATTCATCAAGATGATTTCCCCCGCTATTTCTGATATTCTAGTACATATTTATAATTATTGTCTTGCAACTTCTCAATTTCCGTCGTTATGGAAAAAAGCCCTCATTGTCCCTGTTCCTAAAAAACCTCGTCCTAATGAAATTAATGATTATAGGCCTATTAGCTTGCTATGTTACTTCAGCAGAGTCTTTGAAAAAGTAATGTACAATCAGCTCACCAAATATCTTGACCAGCATCAGCTTCTGTCATCTTTCCAGTCAGGCTTTCGACGTAAACACAGCTGCGAAACTGCCCTTCTGAAGGTTTCTACGGATATTATTGAATCCTTAGATCTAGACGATTTAACTATCCTTGTCTTATTGGATTTTAGTAAGGCTTTTGACTCAGTTGATCACAATTTGCTCCTTTACAAACTCTCGAATTGCTTCAATTTTTCCTCTTCAGCCATCAAGCTGATTAAAGGTTTTCTCACCTGTAGACTACAAGCAGTCAAAGTTCAAGACTCTTTGTCGAACTTTCGGAACTCATACTGTGGAGTACCCCAAGAATCAATCCTAGGTCCTTTGTTATTCAGTCTTTACATCAATGATTTTCCTGAGATGATTAAGAATGTGAACATTCATCTGTATGCTGATGAGGTACAAATTTACTTGAGCAGACCAATTGGGTTACAAGAAGATTGTGTTGCTCGTGTAAATGAAGATCTAACAAGAATTTACGACTGGTCGATAGCTAATAAGCTTCAACTAAATCCTAGCAAGTCTGTGTGTATGCCGATCTATAGAAACCACCTCGAGGCATTAGAGCTACCACGAATTATTTTACATAACTTTACCTTACCATTCTCTAGCTCTGTGAAAAATTTAGGTGTAGTCCTGAACACTGAATTTACTTGCTGCGGCCACGTTACCAATATTTTAAGCAAAATATATGGGTCCTTACGGCAGTTGAGAGTCTGTGGGTATTTATTGTCTATCGATATGCGATTGAAACTGGTACGTAGTTTGATTTTACCGCACTTTATGTATGACACAATAGTATTTCCGAAGTTAGACTCAGTTTGCCGTCGAAGATTGACAGTTGCATTCAATGATTGTACTAGATATGTTTTCAACTTAACACGCAATGCCCACATCTCAATGCAAGTTAATGCAGCCCTTGGACATACTCTTGATACCCATTTTGCTCATCGCGACTTGTATTTTTTACATAAATTAATTCATAAAAGGATGCCACAATATCTCTACAGTAAGCTGCAATTCTTGCGCTCTCAAAGAAGTTTAAAAATTATTTTACCACGCTGTCATTCCCATTTCGGAGAGCGCTCTTATTTTGTCCAAACTTCACGTAAGTGGAATAGTTTACCATCTAATATACGTAGCACGAACTCAGGCAGAGACTTTCTTGAATTGTTAAGCTCTTTGGAGCCTTATTAGGTACACATCATGGCTGTTCTTAATCTTTATTTAGTACATTTTCTTTTTTTTCTCTTTTTTAGTTTTTATTTCTTTCCTCTCTTTTTCTGATTTAATTGAATTTGCTTAATCTTGTTTTTCTTGTTTTCCATTTAAAACAATAATTTTGTATCACTTCTCCTTCCTATAGATCTGTATCCAATAATATTTGTAATCTTTATACAGTTGACCGTAATAAAGTAATATTGTTATTGTTATTGTTATATATAGGAGATACTTTTATAAAAGAAGTATTACCGGAGTACGCTATTAGTTTTCGGAGTACAAATACTTCGATCGGAGTACAAACGACAGCACTGATTAACGCCCGTCGCCCAGGTCATATTAATAAAAGAGAATATAAATACTTCTAAACAAATATATACATACGCAATTGTACAAAAATTAGGATGCATTGGATTAAGAGAATTCACGTCAGACTAAATTGTGATTAAGTACAGGAAACATCTCTGTTTTCATCTGCTCCCTTCCAGCATACCACAATTCTGAATAAAAAGCATTATCTATCTTATTTTAGTTAAATTCATAAAAAAAGCCTTGTATGCAATCAATTTAGATATATCTCAGAAGTATTGCTATACAAACATATACCTACATAATACACGTTATATATTTCTATTTTGAATCGAATAAAATGTAAAGCTTATCTCAACAGAAGGAAAAATGAATTCACATCATCCCGTCCTCCATACAAAAATAACTTTTGACCTAAGTTTGTTTTAGAAGAATTTTCATATTCTAATAACTGGCAAAATATTTTTCCTAGAATGCTTTAGATCCTGACTATTTCAGATAAATGATTTTCCACTGTACATAGAAAAAAAAAGTTATTCTGGAAAGTAAATAGCAATTAGATAAATTATTAAAGCTTTTTGTTCTATTTAAATATTATTTTAAGTCCCACAAAAGCTGACAAAGTAAGAGTAATACTTTTAATGGCTCTCCTAAATAAATACAAATAAATTTTCATTTATGGCGAAATTTACTAGACCTGTTCAAATATCAGAAAAGGCTTTTAGTTTTTAATGTGGTGCATTAATGACAGCATAAAAGAAATAACGGGATGCCATTAATCAGATAGTACAAAATAAGAAAAGCGCACATAAGCTAATATAGTACGCTCATCCTTCTCTACAAACCTGTCCATCTCTATTCCTACCAGAAAAGCTTTCATTTAATTTAAGAGAAAATTCTCCAATATTTATTAACACTTCAATAATGTTGTAAGCAACATTGCTGAGGAACAAGTAACGTTATCATCATGTATCCATAGAATCCATTCTGTGGAGAGCAGTGAGAAGACAAAGTAACTGAGCAACTAAGTCAAGGAGCAATATTGAGGATAGGAAAAGCCCTGCGTATTGCAGATGTATACATACATAGTATGCCGGACGGAAGTGGTTGGGGACATTTTCAAAAACTCAAGTCTACAATGTCCTCCTGTTGCAGTCTAGAGTCTAGACTGAAGCTAGATCAGTCTGTTCTGGTTCTGATTAATCAGTCGAAGACTTATCTTCGTCCCAAATGGTCGTCAGGAGTTGTTTTCGTTCAGTTCTATCGGAAAGAGGGGTTTACTGTAAAAAATATTGACTTCTTGAGTAGAAGTGCATGGGAAAATAGAAACTCTTACTTGTACATACCTATGGAACAGTTATGTATGATGGATTGCCATTTCCCTTTTTGAAACTGAAAAGCAGGAAGCAATTGGTAATTAACGAAAGTCGAAGTGCTTGTGCAGGTGTTGCTACTTATCGCATTGTGAAGTGTTTTTGTGACAGAAAATTTGTTTTGGTGGGAAAATTGTGTTTGCATGAGAGTGAGACAAATTTCAATGCATGAAAAATAACAGAAAATATTTTCGCTTTGTTTTTAGTGAAGTTTTATTGCTGGAATTAAAATTTTTTGACTGAATTGTGTTCGAAAGTTGCGGGAAATTAAAAATAAAATATATTTGATCAACTTTGTGTTTTTAAACTGAATCTATATAACATAATAACGGCTTTTTAGCAAGCAGATATCACAATGTAAGTTTTTTCAGTTTTAATTTATCTGACGTATTACCTTATAATTATTAAGGATAATATTCGTATTTTTTTTCTCTATTTGCTTTAAATTCCATGTGGGATATAGGACTAATGTAGAAATTCAATTGTTTCTTTGGAAATACTGTAATTTAATTTACAATTTTAAGTGAGTAAAATTTTATTTCAACATCACGGCATCAAAATAAACTTCAAGTGAGAGCCACCTGTTGTGAGCAAAGGAATTATTTCTACTTTTTTTTTCTTTTTAACTAAACGACTAAGGTAAAAGCCCCAATATCCAAACAGTTTTTTTCTTTTAAAATACCGCAAACTTATTATATGAGATCGTATATTCTTAAACCAATCGGTTTTTGACTTATTATTTTATCTTGTTTAATTTTTAATTGTTTAAACTAAATTTCAGTAAAAATATACCTATTTCTTCAGTTTCCGGGTAAAAGAAATCAATATTCCGACAGATTTTATCCAATTCTCGGAAAATTAATTAAACACAGTTATTAAATAAAAATCTGCTTATTTTTCGGAAAATTTATTGCAAAATGAATAACTCAAAATAAGAAAACACAATTCGTTTATTTAACAAACAATTAAATCACAGTTCTGGAAAAGATGGCCTCTTTTTTTTTAGGTAATCTACTTGAAAAATATTTTTAATTTATTTTTTTGGATGATAAAATTGACAGACAAACATAGAGTAAATGTCCTTACTTTTATATCAATCATATGTGTTTTTAGTATACACTCATATTGTTTCATTTAAGTTGAGGTTTTTGGTATACGAGTAAATTGAATTTCAATCGATGGTTTTTTTTTTTTTTTTTTTTTGAGTGGTGAAGACGTGTTGCTGTGTCTCGCGTGCAATCAACTCCGAGGAAAAATTGTTTTGAACTGTAAATCACTTTTCTCAGTGCCGGATCTAGGAAAGTTTTGGAGGGATGCAAAGACGTTAGTTACCGCCCCCTCTAATAACGTCCTTTATTTGGGGCAAATTTTATTACAATTCCAGGGTATATTAGGCCTTATAATGTGTATTAGATGACCTATTTGTACTGCATACCCTAAAACTAGAACCAGAATTCTTAAAAACAAATGATTGTTAAATAAAAAGAATTTCAAATTCAAACAAAAATTATGATCCATTACATTATTATGTGAAATTACTTGTCTACATAAATAATAAAAACAAAATAGACACTTTAATTTTACAAGTGTAAAATATTAAATGTCAGAAAAAGTTGTAGCCAACTTTGTAGTAGGTTCGCGTGTATTAAATGATAATGGTTTATAACTAGGGTCATATTGCAAGAAATTCGTATACCGCGTACGTTTTTCCCCAATTTCAATATTGAGTTCCAGTGTACTACATACTGAGTGTACACCGCGCGTATACCGAGCTGTTTCTCAGTATATGGAGACAGACTGGTGGTTGAGTGCAAAATTCAATATTGAAATTGCAAATCTGTCTCCGGAATTATTAACACAAGGATAACAAATTAAAAATTTAATTATGTTAGAGACTAGTATTTTTTTTATTTTTGCCGCTTTTCAATATGATTCTTCTCGGCTAAAACTACTAAAATTTGAGACGGTCTTAAAAAAACTCTGGGTAGCAATTCTGGCAAACTGGCGTTCAAGTTCAAAGGATTTATCAAAGTTTTTACTCGAACTCAAACGCCTTAACTGCGGCTAAAATGGCTAAATTTAGTTGGCATAGTTTGCATTCGAGGTAGGATTGATGGATGATGGGTAACATAGGATTACCAGCCAAATTTGTACAATTTTTGAATTCATTTCATATGATACAAAGGTACAATTGGAGAATTTAGCGGAATTTTTAGTTTAATTAGCTTACAGAGGCTTACAGACTTAAATTTAATAGACAGTAAACTGATTGACTGTATAAGTATAAGCACAATTGAAAGTATGATATCAGCAAGGGCGCTTTTAGATTCCGGAAAGGAGATGAAGTGTTAAGTACGGTCTGAAAGATTTTCCAATTCTTGTAATTAGATTTTTTCTCGTTTAGTTATGGGTTCTGAGGTCCGTCGTATTGCCGCCCCCTTAAAACAAGCGCCCGGGGCAAATGCCCCCCCCCCCCCATAGATCCGGCCCTGAAGTTTCTTTATAATTACAGATTCCTGTTTTTGGTTAACTGAAGTTGAGGGTTAACTAATCAATTTTTCTAAAACGTTATTGAAAAATTTTTTTATTAGTAATGTATATTGAAGGCGGCCGGACTTAGGTTCATGCTTCTCAAATAATACCATTGCACGTCCACAATTGGCCGGTCTTTGGTTGTCAAAACCCAATTACGGCCAAATAGTTTTTACTTAAATATTTCTTAAATAAATAATCAATTTGATATTTTTTGCATAAAAATAGAGGCCTTGGAACAATTAAATAATAATAAAAATTTATTACTTGACAAATAATGTTAAATATGAAAGCAACTGACTATAGAAAAGTGTTTGTAATAAATGCCTACAATTTTGAAAAGCCTGTAAAATAAAAATACTTCATTCAAATGTTTTAAAGGAAAATTTCTTTTTTAAATTCAGAGAAAAACATTTTACAAAACATGTAGAAATAAATAAAATTAAATTTATTATTATAAATTTTTGTCGAATATCCAAAATTTAGTGGCCGCTAATTAAGCCAATTTTCCTCTCCTAATTACGGCCTCTTTCAAATTTTTTAATTCACTGCCATTAATTGAAGGAAGTTCTTGGGAACTAAGATAGGTAATATTTTTTTTTTAATTCAGAAAAATGACAACTAAGTCCAAAACTTGAGGATACACCTACGACGATTTGATGAAAGCAATAAATTGCATTAAAAATGAATCGGTTGGAATAAGGAAAGTAAGCCGAATGTTTAATATCCGAAGAACGACATTACAGGACAAATTATGTAGAAAGCTCCCAGAATCAGTGTGTAAGCTTGGTCCTCCAACTGTTTTGACCACGGTGAAAAGACCAGGATTGTAGATTGGTGCATCGCTCTCACTAAGTGCGGCTTTTCAATTAAACCAGACGAACTTTTGAATATGGTACAAAAAATTATCGTAGTTGATGGAAAACTGACACCTTTTATAAATAATAGGCCTAGTAGAAAATTGTTTGATTTTTTCAAGAAAAGATATCCACAATTAGTTCAATGTACTTCGGAAAAATTAACCAAACGAAGGGCAGTTATGATGAAAGGAATGATCCGCAATTGGTTTAAAAATTATGAAAGCTACCTTAAACGCCGAACGTATACTGAAAGCCCCAGTAGAATATTAAATGGGGATGAAACTGGATTCAGCATGTGCCCAAAAACTGGAAAAGTGTTGGCTCTAAGAGGCTTTTGCAATGTATATCAAGTTGTAAAAGGCAGTGAAAAGGACACAATAACCGTTCTACTGGTGTTTACTGCCAGAGGAGAAGTAGTGACACTTCTCGTAGTTTTTCGATATTTGCGTCCACCTAAAGAAGTTGTAGTAAGTATGCCTCCCTCTTGGTACCTTGGATGATCCGAAACCGGATGGATGAAGAGCGATGTCTTTTATGAATACGTGGCTAAATGACTACATAAATGGTTAGAAGACAATGACATCGAAAGACCTGTAATATTTTTTGGTGATGGCCACAAGTCTCACATGACAGTGGAACTAAGCGAATTCTGTTTTAATAATGGAATCATTCTATATGCTTTTCCTCCTATTACGACTCACATGATGCAACCTGCCGACGTAGCTGTATTTAAACCGTTAAAATCCGAATCGAAGAAGGTAACATCAAACTGGCAAATATCGACTGCCATAAATAACGTTACCAAAAGTATGTTTTGCCCTTTACTGGAATCTATTCTTCGAATGAATACATTGTCCGACAGTATAAAAAACGGATTTTACAAGTGTGGTCTGTACCCGTACGATCCTAATGCTGTTGATTACTCGAAATGTATTCGGAATACCATTGAGGATTTAAAGACTACTGAAGAAAACACCTGATCGTCATGAAAATGCCATAAATTTAATTAAATCCGTAAAATCAAATCGGTATACCCGTGGTGTAAGCCCAAATACCACCTATATTGACGAAATAAGAAAGGCAAAAGAAAATGTGACCCTTACACAAACACAAGTTTCACCGTTAAATTTAAGTTTTACAGAAGTCCTTGCTGGAATTAATCTTGAAATCTATGAACACGATTTAGATGGAAGTGTAGTTCGAGAAATATTGTTCTCTGAGGAAAACTTTATTCAAAATACTGATGCACCCAACTCGACAGTAACATCAGAGCCTAAATTTAAAACGGATCGGCATGTTAACCTTCTACATCGACTCCAAACAGACAAAAATCAACTCAAATGTTGCAAAATCATTCCAATTACACGATGATAATCCTGTTCCTATATCCAGCAATGAGGACTCACATGCATGCTGTTCATCGCCTTCATATTCAAGTCATCATAACAAAAGTAGAAGACAGTCAGGAACGTCCCAGCTTTGATAAGTATCTAAAATTGCCGAAAACTGACCATATATTTTCCACGCGAAATACAAATAAGAAACACAAAGCACCAAGTGCAACATCTTCGTTAAATTGACGGGTCCTACATATAAAAAGGGAGAATGAAAGGAAGAAAATCGCGACAGGTATCGAAAAGAGAAAAGGAGATAGATTTAAAAAGAAGGAACAGGCAAAAGAACAGAAAGTTAAAACACGAAAGAAGAAAGTAATGCAGAAGTGTTTTAATTGCGATGAGGAGCTTCTTAGTAACACTGAGAATGAACAAGAAAAATACATTGATTGCGACGGATGTGTTAGGTGGTTTCATTTAAAATGCACCAATTTTAAAAGTTACGAACAAGCTACCAAAACGGAATTTTATTGTAACGTTTGTAAAGACTGAAGTGTACAAAACCTTTTTTTTATATGAGCTGTGAATTACTTGTTTTGTTTTTGTATTTTTATAGTAAATATGTTTTTTTTATCAAAAATCTGTGTATGTATTTTTATTTAATAAATATTTAAAAATGAATAATTGGTTTGACGTAACCGTAGACTGGTGATATATGACTTTATTGAAATTTTCTTACTTATAACTACTAACTGATACTTATGTAAGTGGTTATGGATATTTATTTTCTGCAACATTCATGTACGAATCCAAAACACTTGACACAATTATTTTTGGACTTTGGATAACCAAAGGGTAGCTGTTCAAACCCGATAAAAAAGTTTGTTGGCCGCTGACTGGTACATTTAGCCTATTCTCAGTAGCTTCCCGATATGTATTGAATTCCGCACATTTCAGTTGGTTCCACACTGTAAAAAATATTAGGACTATTCCCTAAATTTAAGACACGTTTTTCCCTAAAAATAAATGTAATTTTCTCTGATAGAAAGGGAAAATAAGATTAATTTCCACAAATCAATGGAACATTCAATGAACTTAGGTATCTGGCACCAGAAAACTTCTAAAGTACGTAAAATTCCCGAAATATTAAGCTCTCTTTTATATAAGGAAGAAAACATTCTACGAATTATGTATTATGCTACATTTTTGATGGAAATATATTTTCGTTTATATAATTCACACATTGTTCTTGAAAACAAGTCTTATATTGTTTTTCAATATTTTGTTTAAGCGTGCCCAGCGCACCAACATAACTGCCATACTAAATACTTATTAGTATGGATTATAAGAAATAAGCTATTCATCTCATTCTTATTAGGCATGTGCAATCTCGATACTTTTGTTACCCGGTACTCATTCGTTACTCGACGAAAAATATACTTTTAATTCGTTACTTTCTAATTCGGTATTTTACGTAAAATACTCTTCAAGCAGCATACTCGCCCTTATTAATTAAACAATCTTTTTGTGAAAAGGAGTATTTAATTAAATATGAAAACAGTAGTACCCAATTAGAGTTCAAGAATTAAAAAACAAAAAACGAAACATTTCAGGAGAAAAAAAAATAACATTTTCAGAAGTGAATTAATAGTTTTTAAGAAATATTTTGATTAGCATGGAGGAAGATTAATTTCTCAACATTTTCAGATAAAACTCGATTCCTTTTATCTCTTATAACTAGTTCTACCATCGAAAACATTCTTTCAGAAGGAAGAGAAGTTGCAACTGATCCCAATTGTTTTGTTGCAATTGCACTTTGCTCTAAAGAAATTAAGTGCGTGTAACTCATGCTGGATTCTGTGATAGTTTTGGAAAAAGTGAGAATTTTATTTTATAGAAATTATAGAAATTTCAACACGTTGGCCAAAGCGAAAGTTTTGGTTTTCTTAAAATATTGAGGTACACTGTAAAAAATATTAGCACTATTGCCTAAAATGTAGTGAATACTCCCTCAAATTTAGGGAAAAAACATATATTTTGGGCTATATTCCCTAAAATGTAAGGAATATTCCCTAATCTTATCGCAAAATACCTAAGCTTTGTGGCAACAATTTGTGCAAATTTTTTTATTGTGTAGGGTGACCCGTTGTACGAAAAATTCGAACTAGGTCAATGGTTTTAGGGAAAAACGTGTCTTAAATTTAGGGAATTGTCCTATTACTTTTTACAGTGTATATCGTGAATTTTTGACTTGTAATATATTATGGGATTTGAACACATAACTTATAGGAGGGTTATATAGTATAAGATTATGCATCATAATATACTGTTTCAAACGCGATATTCTAAATTCGTATATAGCGCAGATTCCCATAGGAGATATATAGTCTCTTGAACTATGAAAGTATAGCACAAAAATCGAATATTTATGTCCCAATCCGATAAAACTGCTATGACAGCTACAGCCTCAAGAATAACATACTTACTAAATTTTGCATTTGGTACATATGCATGGCGAATATTTGAAAGAAAACTTTTGTATTAGTATAAAGCAAGAGTGCACAAATTGTGGCCCGCGCGCTGCATGCGGCCCTTTGACCTGTCTTTTGTGGCCCGGCATGCAATTAATTTTTATTACTTTATCAGAAAATTCATTATTGATTTTCTTTTTTCTTTAATTTTTCCAATACAGAAATTTTTCGTCTGCTATTTTTTTTTATTAATTTTTTTGCGATTTTTCCGTAAATTATGAAGAAATCTCTTCTGCAAGGTCAATCAATTACTATTCGCTATATTGTCGAAAAAAATTTGGAGTGTGCCATGCAAAATATAGTTCCCATAGTAACGCTGTTTTTTTTTTGGTTTATTTTCTAATATTTATTTAATATGCCGAATTCACAATGCAGAGTGGAGCAGAGTGAGCTTTGAGTCCAGAGCCGTGTTCACAATGCAGCACAGAGTGAATTTCGAACTTTGAAATTAACTTACCAAAACGCCATAACAACGGAAAATCAACAAACAAGCAAACAATTATCGCTTTCAAAACAATAAATTCGAAAAAGGAGAGTCCTCTCCTGCTTCGCAACTAGCAAAAATGTTTACAATTTTTTTGGATTTTAAATCATGTAGTTTGCAAAAAATATCTCTTGTATTTTATTAGGATTTATAAAAAATATTAAATCAGGAAATAGTATTAAAACATGTTAGTTATGATAAGAAGAAGTATTGGGAAAAATCCACGCCATCTACATGCTAGTAGTTCGAAATTCCAGTTTGCAAGCATTCGGAAATGGCAACGTGAAAATAGAATAGAGCCAATCTACTACACTCTGCATTGTGAATTCGGCATTACGGTTTGGTCTTCCTAGTTTCGAGCTTGAAATTTATTTTTTCAAAAACGTTTATTTGATAAAATTTCTTTTGTTTTTGAGTGAAAATTTGTAAGATTACCAAAGTAAATTTATATTTCGTGTTTGGATATAAAAGGTTGTGAATTATTTACCTTTTATTTCAAAATTAGTTTGAATTTCGAATTTTCTTTTTTTTGTAATTTTTAATAGTTCAATAAATGGCAACACCCATGAAAAGAAAACTGAAGTCGGAAAAAAGAAAATTCAACAATGCATGGTCGGAAAAATATTTTGTTGTTGAGCAAAATAGTGGCGTTTTATGTTTAATTTGTCAAAAAACTATCTCTTGTATGAAAGAATTTAATGTAAAACGCCATTATGAAACGAATCACCACGAATATCATAATATTCAGGGAAAAATGCGATTGGAAAAACTGGATTTTCTCAAACGAGGATTAGACTCACAGCAAAGTGTTTTCAGAAAAATTAACAAAGATGCTAAGGTTTCCCTGGAAACTAGCTATAATATTGCACTTTTGATTGCCAAATCATCTCGTCCATTTACTGAAGGAGAGTTTATAAAAAAATGTTTAATAACTGCATCAGAAAAAATTGTGTCCAGATGTTACGAAAAAGTTCGAAAATCTTTCATTGAGCAGAACGACAATACAACGAAGAGTATTTGACCTAGAAGAAGATATTCGTACACAGTCTAAGAAAAAAAAAAAAAATTATATTTTTCTCTTGCCGCAGATGAGTCCACCGACATTTCATCAATAGCACAGTTCATGATATTTTTTCGATGAATAACTGACAATTTTGAAGTGATTGAGGAAATGTTGGCCATGAAGTCGTTGAAGGGGCAAGCAACAGGAAATGATTTGAAGGTGAATATGATGGATGCGTGCATGGCTGCTAACTTAAATTTTGATAATTTGGCGGGAATTACTACTGATGGTGCACAAGCTATGGTAGGTGTCAACAACGGTATGGTATCATTGATTGAAAAAGATCTCGTAGGGCGAAAACATAAATTATTGCGATTTCATTGCATAATCCATCAACAAAATCTTTGTGGACAAGATCTGCGAATGGAACACATAATGAAAACCGTAATTTCAACAATTAATTTCATTATGAAAATAGCAGTGAATCACCGCCAATTCAAATCGTTTCTTGAGGAGGTGGAAGCTGAATACCAGGACCTTATATATTACTGTGAAGTTAGATGGCTGAGCAAAGGAAATTGCCTCAAAATATTTCTCGATCTATTGCCAGAAATAAAAATATTCATGACTGAGAAGGAAAGAAATGTTCCAGAACTTCAAGATGAAAAATGGCTTAGTGAATTAGTTTTCCTGATGTACATAACTACCCATTTAAACTTATTAAATTTGAAGCTTCAAGGAAAAAATCAATTTATAGCAGATATGACTAATCATCTGGAAGCTTTTGAAATTAAATTAAAGTTATTTTACACCCACTTTTTGAATGGGCAATGTTTTCATTTCCCAAATTGCGAAAAATTTATTAGAAAAATTGAATATTGCCAACTTTATGCTGCGAAGATTGCAAACTTAATAGAAATTTTCGGCAAGAGATTTGAAGATTTTAAAAAATATGAATTTGATTTCAAACTATTTTCGAATCCTTTTTCAATTAACCCGCAAGAAGCTAATTCAAATCTACAATTGGAATTAATAGACCTGCAGTCATGCGAAATGTTAAGGCAGAAATATAATGATAAGGGGGATTTAAAAAATTTTTATCAATGTTTGGATAAGGAAAATTACCCAAATTTGTATGAAAATGCTGCACGTTACGCATCTTTGTTTGGTTCAACATATATTTGTGAACAAACCTTCACAATAATGAACCTCAACAAAAGCAAACTGCGATCGTGTATTGCAGACGAAAACTTGGAAGCAGTTTTAAGATTGGCCACCCCTAGTAACCACAATTCCGATGTCCTCACGTTTTCCAAACTATACTACAAAAATATTGGACAGAATTCCAATATTTATCCAAAAAATTCCAACACAGAACGATTTCTTTACGTGTTCCGATGTTATACCATGCTCTATTTTGCCATTCTTAGAAAATCTAGCGAATTTCCGTAGAAATTTTATATGAGATAAGAACTGGAAATACAGTGGGCAATTGTGGACAGTATTTTAAACTGTTCTTTGATTTGTCCATTATTTTTCTGAAAAATTCCGTATATGAAAATATATGGAGAAAGTGTGGACATACTGCACAAAAAGTAGAAATTGAAATCTTCACTTTGTCCAAAGAAATCTCCATACTCTTTCCTTCATTGAAAAAACAGCGGACAACTACTGGACAAAATTTTTGATAAATTTGCCGTTCTTTTTATTTTATAAACTTTATCAACTTTTTTTTTTTTTTTATTTGATGGAAAAGTATGGATTAACAGTAGAATTGAAAATTCTGCACATGCTATGGAAATGCTATGGATATTCTTCAGAATGAGTCTGCACTGTATTCAGGCTTTATCCATTCAAATTCCAATGTAACAGTGGAACTGAAAAATTTGGACATGCCATGGATATTCTTCAGAATGAATCTGCACTATATCCAGGCGTTATCCAATGAAATTCTAATGTTTTATTGTTTCTAAGAAAAATTATTTATGGTTTTGGTATGGAACTGAATGGTGTCGTGAGACGTGAAATCATTTGTATTTAGTGTTGTGTAGGCCAAAAGACTCCATAAGGAAAGAAATAAACAGGAAAAGAATAAAGTAAGATATAAATTTAGTTATTTTATTACTTTTAAGACCAATAACTTTTTCGTTCACAGTAAACTGCAGGAAAAACACGCAGCACTGAATAAATTTAAGATTTTTTTTTTCTATCTTTTTACAAATGAATTGCTTTGTTTTGTTTTAATGAATTTCTAAAAAATAAATATTATTTTGTTAACACTAATATCTTTAAAGTGCTTTTTATTTATTGTAGCAGGGAGAAATTCTAAAGAATTCCTGTAGAATAATTCTGCAGAGTTTCCGGAAAAACCTTCCATAGAGCATCCGTGGAATATATCCGCTAAATTTCCAAACATAATATTCTTATGATTTCTGAAGCATTTCTGTAGAATAATTCTGCAGAATATCCAAACAAACTCTCCATAGAGTATCCGCGGAAAATATCCGCTAAGTTTCCAAAGACATTGTCCTTATTATTTCTGAAGAAATTCCTTGGAATTATGACGGCATACTTTCCTCGGACAGCGTAACTTTTGCCTCGTGACAATCCCATAAAATTCTTTTGACATTCTTGGGAATATTCCACGGAACTGATTCTTTGGACAGGAAAATTTCCTATGAACATCTGTTGAACGTCCTAGGACTTGGTTACTAGGGTAACACAATTGGTTCCGGACATTTCCTAACTTTTCGAAAAATTGTAAAATTACTTTTATATTAAATATACATATGTATAAAAAACTCATTTATTTTTTTTTTCAATGGCCCGTCATATATTCTTAAATACTTTGTGCACGAGCTCATGCAAAATACAGACAAAAACTTTATAAAACAGCTGACTGATAAAAACAATGAGATAGTAGGAGAGATGTGCCGTAAAAATACATCTCTAAGGTAGAAATGATGAAACTCACACAACATCAGGCCATACGAGCACGGATCTATGGCACGGTCAAAGCGCATAAACAGAACCATCCAATCAGGCCGATAGTCACAACACGATCTCTTATGCATTAGCTGCATACATTAATGGGATTCTCACTCAGGTCCGAGATACTACGAAATAAATTAAAACAACTTATCTTCTCTGACACAAAAACAAAAATAAGCAAACCTAACCTGGGAGCAATATACAAGGTACAATGCAAAACCGACAATTGTGACAAGGTGTACATTGGGCAAACGGGGAGAGAAATAAAAACGCGAATGAAGGAACATGCCAATGATTATAAAAGGGCAATGAAGGCTACAATAAATGATACACCAACAGAGAAAAACGAACGTAACTACAACACAGCGGCCTTAGCCCATGCAATTAAAATGGGCCATAATTTTGATTATGAGAACCCGAAGATACTACACACAGAACAAAATTGGAGGAGATGGAAAAATATAAACCAAGGTCAATCAACTTCAAAATAAACACTCAATACATTAACACACAATACAAACACACACTGGACACATTAAAAACATGCAATCGCAGCTGATGATCTCTTACTAATTCTGTTTTTAGCTAATTAGCCATATTACGCGTAACATTAAGATGTCCTAGACGAGGAGCTCATAAGTAAAATCTAGTTTAATCCAATTATTGTTTTATATGTTAGTTATTTATTTATTTTATTTATTCAAACTAGTCTCAGTGTCTAAGTGATGTGTTTCAATTATTACGAATCATTAAAATATATTATGTGTTCTTAAAATTAAGTTTTTAAAATATTGACATAAGGAGATTTAAAATCCGGATATTCAAGGTAATTGTGTAGGATTTCAAGTTTTCATAACGTAGGCTCAAATATGGATGTATATTATATTTTAGGCATTGAAGATGGTCTAAATAGGAGACCGAAATATCTGCAAAATAAAATGTAGAACTACAGAAATCAAATGCTGTAATTTTTAATTCATTTTCTACGAACCAAGGGTCACTAACCCCATATATATCTACAAATTAAATATATTTCCCATCAATCACCAATTATAAGTCCGACAAACTTTGAAAACCACATCATCTCAGAAGCTGAATAATTCAGCTTGGCATTTTTTAAATGTTCCTCAAAAAGTTCCTGAGGTCTATTCATGGAATCAAGGTTTCCAAAATCGAAACAAGTAATCCGTTGATTTAAATATTTTAAGGAAAAGTAATGTTTATTATTAATAAAATAATTTAATATTATGCATTGTACATAGTTAAAAACGCCTTCGACGACACCATGCTTGATGTCAACTACAAAGTTTTCAATGGCATTGAAATATTTTAGCTGATTAAAAACGCACAAGCTACTTATTCCTGTTAAAGTTATATCACCTTTCTGTACATCCTCTAGATAGGCATTTTTAGTTCTTGGGGGAGAAGGAACTTCTTTACAAGTTATTTTTGCATCTTCTCTATGCATTTTACGATTCTTTAAAACACAACATAGAGTTAATTCATTTATTGTCTTCTAAACATGTACCTAACTAGTATGAAATATACCTTAACCCATATGTGCTCACCGCCCCATTTTTAAAACGGCAAGTTATTTAGTATGTGTGCCGAACAAAAATAATTAATTTTTTTTTATTGGTACCATTGCTTTTGCTTACAATTTGGCAACATAGAAAAATAAAACGTCAAAGTTTTGGCGCCATTTCTTCTGCCATTTTACAAAACAAAAAGTGCTAGTGTGGTGTTCACGATGTCACGCAGTAAAAAGTAAGTTTATTATTTTTTTATAATTAGTAAGACCAAGTAAAACAGTTTTTTGTATTGATTGATCTATGTTCTACGAGTTTTATGCCATAAATCGATTGTTTCTGTTGAGATATAGATTTTTAGAGGTATTATTTATACCGTCCCATTATTGGGGCACTGAGCGCGAACTCGCATGTTGATTTCATACTTCATATCATAGATGTTATATTTATTTACATTGATTATTGTATCTATCAGTTACCTTTGTGCATTATATGTTATACTTCCCAGCAACCATATGTTAAGTGATGGTGATAGTGACGAGGAAGATGCGCTTGTGTGAGATTCGAATCATTTGACAGGAATTCAACTACGGGCTGAGGTGCACATTGAATGTGTTCGAAAATCAGGACCAGCATTACAATCAGAAATAATAGGGCAAGGAGATTCAAATGATGATGATAGCGTGCCTCTGTCGGAGATTACATCCAGTTCTACGGTTAAAAAGCAAATAAGAAAAAATAAAGTCGTAGAAAGGAAGTGGAAAGGAATTGATTTACCGGAACATCAAAGACGGGAATGGAATCGTCCTGAGTTTTTGGATACTTACAGGTCGCCTGTTGAATGGTTTGAATTATTTTACGATGAAGATATCATGGATTTTTTTGTAGAAAAATCAAAAAGGTATGCATGTACTGGGATACTGGAACCGATACCTATCACCCTGGCGTAGCTAACGCAATATCTCGATCACGATTTAAACAAATACTTCGGTTTATGCATGTTTCTGATAACGCGGTTTTAGACGTCCAGGATAAGTTCACAAAAGTGCGACCTTTATGGGAGAAACTAAATGAAAAATGGATGCAGTAATTGGCTTCAGTACAACGAAGTTAGCATCGATGAATCAATGATTCTGTATTATGGACATTACACTACAAAACAGCACATTCATGGCAAACCAATACGTTTTGCCTTCAAATGTTGGTGTATGGCTACACGCTTGGGATATCTTATACAAGCCATACCTTATCAAGGCGCTAGCACAGGCAACACTAATCCAGATCTATGTGTTGGAGGATCTGTCGTTACGAACTTGGTTGCCAAATTGCCTACAGGTTTCCAAGTGCATGTTTACATAGACAATTTTTTTACATCTTTTAGATTTCTCACAGCTTTGAAGGAATCTGGCCATAAAAGCACAGGTACAATGCGAGCAAATCGGGTAGAAAATGCGCCGCTGAAGTCACTCATAGAAATGAAAAAAAAGGAACGTGGTAGCTATCATCAAATAACTGATGAAACATCAGGCGTGACTCTGGTTCGGTACAATGACAACAACGTTGTTACTGTAGTATTAACCTGCGAAGGTGTCACACCAATTGGATCCGCACAGCGTTGGTCAAGCGACGAGAAGAAAATCTCAATTCAACAACCTGTCTGTGTACAAATGTATAACAAATATATGGGCGGAGTTGATCGCCTCGACAAAATATAGGCTGCTACCGCATTAGCATAAATAAAAAAAAAAATGGTATTGGCAACTTTTGACTTGGCCCTTGAACGCTTCTATGAATAACGCTTTCCAGTTGTATAGGCTGTCACCAGCTGGGCAAGAGAAAGGGCATCACGATTACCTAGCTTTTATTAGGTCTGTGGTTATAAGTTATCTGGGAAGGTATGCGTCGGCTCGCTCTATAGGCCGTCCACTGAAGCCAATTTCAAGGAAAAGGGGGGTACCAGATGATGTTCGTCTAGATGGGGCTGGTTATATAATTATTTCCAGTGCAACTCAGATACGTTGTGGCCAATGCCACAAAAATACTACGAAGAAATGCCGAAAATGTGATGTCGGCTGCCACAGTAATTGTTTTGAAACTTTCCACTCGAAAATCCTAAAATGTTCAGCGTAAGTTTATACTTATAGACAGATATTGAATAAATAAATGTTCTTTTGAATACATACTCTACATTTGTTATTTTATTGAAATAACCCTCTAATACAGTCGAAATTGAACAATTTTCGAAGATATTCTGCGCGGTGCTCAGCGCCCCAAAATCGGGGCGGTAGAAATTTCCAAAATGGCATTATTTTTATTATTAATTTTCAGAAAACCTTATTTTTTATGTCACTTAGACTTAAAATAAAAAAAAAACAGTATTGGATTTTACGAGAAAAAAATTTGACCACATATGGGTTAAGATTCCGAACTGTTAAGCCTTCGATTTCTAGAATTTTAAGCTCACCAATTACTGGTTGGAATATTCTATTTCCAAACTGTTTTCTATCCAAACTGTTAAATATCATAACTAAAAATATGTTGTCTAATTTTGATCGAAATTCAGGAGGAATGCATGGTAACATGCATTTAAACACCTCATAAACTCTGAAGATTTGTTCTAGATCTTTCTAACAGGATCTATCCACTCACCGATAACAACTGTATTGGATGGGTGATAAGCTTAAGTTTGTTGTAATATTTTTTACATTTGTGGTTGGTGGAAATATTTTTCAAGTTTACTTACAAGATCTATACAAAGCTTTATAGTTTTTCTAGAAAAATCTTCGAAAATTTGTATATTCCTACACATATAGTCCCCTAGATTATATAGCATTGGCGATATTCTTATATACCTATGTATACAGGTAATGGCTTCAAATGTATAGCCTATAGCGATATGATTCTTATAAAACACGTCTACGTGAGTGTAGAAATATCAACAACTTTGCACTCTTATTAGAATAATTTGACTATTCCTTCCAGTGGCGGATCCAGGTGGGGGGGGGGTCGTGGGGGGTCATGACCCCCCCCCCCCCTAAATTTGAAGAAAAAATATTTAATTAATTGAGTTATTTGAAAAAATATATTTTTTATTTACATAATTCAACTTTAAAAAAAAATGTTATTCCAAAACTTAAAAAAATAAAAATTTATTTCAATGAATGCTATTGTATGCATGTGATGTACGTGGATAGGTTTTTCTCGGAATTTTGATTTCGGACCTCAGAGAAACACTTCCCAAGCCACAAAACAGACTCCCTCGCTACCACATCAGAGCCCTAACTTAACTTAGTCCTAACTCCTGATATATTTCGGGGCTTACCTTAGCCGAAGGCAATCACTCTACGCCGTTTCAGGAAGCTATGATTAAGACAACTCGCACACTTTTATTTTATTTATATATATATATTTTTGTTACTTTTGCTTTGTTCACAAACTTTTTCTTTCACAAACTTCCTCTTATGGTTATTTTCACAAAACTTTTATTTTTTTTTCTTATCGCAACTTCTATTTTCTTTACCTGTTTACAATTAGTGTTCAGCCTACCGCGGCGGACGATGGTTGAAATGAAATTTGATATTTTCATAAATATCAAACCATCGTCTTGCTATCGTGCATACATTGTTGCACCCAGAATGTATCCCGCTCGTGACAATTTGCTGAAAGGAGGCTTTTTGGTGAAGACTTGATCGTTTAAATCTTCACAACTTCTTCAACTACTAATTCGCACGTCACATAGAAATGTGACCTAACTCAAAATTTGTCGTTTTTGAGTTAATTACACCATGAAATTGGCATATTTCTGTCTGATTGTTTTTGCCGCTAGATAGCAATAGTGTCACTTTTCTGTTACTTAAGAACAGTGATATTCTTCATAGAACAGTGTGTTAGTGTCACTTTTTTAGTTGTGACGATCTTCATAACAAACGTAAATATGTTTTCGACATTTTAACAGTATTATTTTAAATTGTGTCACTTTTCCACAAAACAGCATTTATTTCTTACAAATTTTATTATGAGTTCTGACATTTTTCCACAAAGTTCAAAGTACGGAATTCAATTCTTAAAAATCGTATTTTGAGTTGTGCCACTTAAAAAAAACTTGTAAAAATATTTATTTCGCAACAAAGAAAAGCGACACAACTTAAGAGGATGCGGGATTAACAGCTAACCTCGCCAACTGCGGTAACAAAATCTTAAAATTTCTTTTATGTAAATCTTCAGAAATATATTTACTAACAAATTTAAGAGTTCAGACTATTTTTAGCAAACAATTACTACGTTAAGCTAGAATTAATTCTATGTACAGCTTTTCGTTTTTTTCGCTCTCCTGAAAAGTTGCATTTTTTGAGTTGGTCACTTTCCTATGTAACGTGCGAACTGAGAAAGGGCTGTAAACAATAAATAAATAAGTGGGTTTGTCGAAATAAATGTTTTTAAATTAATTATTTGGGTTAATAGAAATTCGAGAGGTTTCACTTTTCAACTTTCCGCCAATGGATTTTTCAATGTTGGCACCGACGTATGAACTATTTTTGACACAAAAAATTGTACCCGCATGAAATAGCATATCGAGGAGTCGATATTATATATGTCAGTGTGTAAAACTGAGAAAAGTTTGGCTTGAATGACTCCTGCAGTTTGCACCCTATTCTATTAAAAAAATTAGTTTTTGTAAAAAAAAAAAAGTATACTAAAAAATGACGCATCATCCACACCGCTTAATGCGGATTTCCTAGTTCCAAGTACTGCAGTACTGCGGTGGCTAATGCGAACCGACTTACGGCGTTGGATGTTTTTTTTTTTTGCTCGATTTAATTTGTAAGATGACCCCCCCCCCTAATTTCAATGCTAGATCCGCGCCTGGTTCCTTCATCAATTCTGCTAACTGTTAATCCGTTTGAGTGCTGAAAATTTTCTTCGACTTATGCTAAAAATGCAGTTTTAGTCGAAGAAAATTTTTATAAGTACTCCGCAGTTTTAGCATAAGTCGAAGAAAATTTTTCTCTTTTTATCTCTGATTTGGATGAAATTTTCACACTTTGTATGAAATTGCAAATTTGTTTGTTTTCCCGTACAACATCCCCCCCAGGGAGTTACAATTTGTGTGATTTTATGGTATAACAACATTTTCAAAAAATTGGTTCTCGGGAACAGTACAATCGATTTTCCTGAATTAAACGCCAAATGAAGCCTAATACCAAAAATCATATAACTTATGGCTCAACTACAATAGCAGTAAAGACGAGACTGAGGTTTAGTTACGAAAAATTGTCATTTATATCACATTTTCATATCACATTCCATAAGGGCTATTATCTTCACATTTAATGTTTTCAATTTTTCGTAAGTAAATCTCAGTCTCGTTGAAATCCGTAACGTCTTAACGCCTATTGTAGTTGAGCCTTTATTAAGATATCGCATACCGAATAAATTCCATGTACAAGAAAAATTTTTCATGGGATGAAGCTCTACATCCCAAGCAACGTATGTCGACGCATAGTCAGTCAACCACCAGGTTCCTCAGCCAGCACTCAGCGCAGCCGCACGGCACAGCGCACAAGTAGTCAAGCCAACTTGAGTACCGCTGTCGCCTGTCGTTCTGTTGAAGTAGTCGCCACCGTCATCGCCCAAATAAGAATTGTCTAGCTGGTGCTCAACTGAGCTGGGTTTTGCGGAGTGTGGTGTGGTGTGACTGCATGTTAGGGATGGAAAGGATTCATGAAAATATTTACTTGCCTTTAATTTTATTTTGAGTTATTGGTCGAGAACATTGATTGTGGTATGTTTTACAATGCTATTTATACCCTAGATGAAATCTAAAGGGTATACTAAATTTTTCAATCTGTTTGTAACACCTCTAAATAATGATCGTAAAGCAAACGGGTTGGGACACCCACGAATAATATTAAAAGTTATTTTGATTCTTGGATGTCCGTCCACGTGTCCGTCCGTCCGCCTCTGTGCACGATAACTCGAGAGCGCGTATGCTTACAGAGCTGAAATTATGTACACAGACTTGAAACAAAAATAGTAAAAAAAAATTTCGAAAATGAGACAAATCAGTCAACTCCTTCGTGGGATTGCCATACAAAAATTTCGTTTTTCACTATATATTTGGACACTACCTGAGAACGCCTTGACATACCAAGCTGAAATTTGGTACATGGTGTTTTCATAGTAATAACAACAAAAATTTCAAAAATGGAATAAATCGGGCAACCCCTTCTTGGTGTTGAAATATAAAAATTTAAATTTTTAACCTACACTGTAAAAACGATCAGTCCTAGACATTTTTATTGCACTAAAAATTTCTTCAGTATACGAAATCCTATAAAATTGGTTGTAATCATTTTTTCTGTCCGGCCAACCGCTCTAGAAATATATGCGAAAAACCACTTCAAAAACCAAACTTGCATAGATCGGTTACCATACGAAATTTTATACGGGCATTCTTCTAGGCCTATCATAAGTAGTGATCTTTGACCAATTCTAGCTTTTTTCCTTGTTGAAACTAGATTTTGATATTAAAAATTTTCATAGAACTCGTATTTGTTTGTTTTAAACAAAATTAAGTGATTTCTACTTCAAGGAAATCTGGCAATAAATGCAGTTTGGTACACTGTCAGAAATTTAAAAGATCAATTATAGATCTGAGATTTTTTAAATTCCCATGTCCAGATACAGTTCTTGGTAAAGTATGGCGTGAAAAGTGCTGTGGTCTCGCTAGCAACAAACAGCCTTATATTTACCATTATCATTTTACTGAAGATTGTATTGGGAAAAATATTTAAAAAGACATGCTGTACCTTCCGTGCAAGTGCCGAATTAATAATACAAATAGAGACAGAAAAGAGAGAAAATTTTTTAATGGGCAATCCTGTATTTCCCAAATTGCGAAAAATTTATTAAAAAAGGTAATATTTCCAATTTTATGATGCAAAGATATAATAATACTGCCAATCTTAAGCCAGCATTCTACTCCAACCGGCAGTAATACTGGCAAGCTTAAGCCATCGTTCTACTCCAACCGCAAGTAAGACTGCCAGAATTTGGCAATGATATTATTATTGCGATTAGTCAGTGCAATCCAGCGTATATTGCACATTAAGCCTGTGGAACAATCTGCCGTCATTTTGAAGTAAAATATTAATTTTATTATTTCTAACGGTTTTTCGTGAAATATCAAAACCATGAAAAAATGAATATAGAAATTGGGGGTGGAGTATCACGTCAAGTGGGGGTGAAACATACAGTAGTGATGAAGAATTTTATGTTGAAGAACAAACAAAGTGATATTAGTGATACTGATAGTAACAGTTTTGAAGTTTATGATAAAGAACGCAAAAAGTGTTCATCTGAATTAAATCTGAACGAAGCAGGAATAAGGTATGCACTCACGTAGCTAGGAAAATACAGTAGATAGTTCTTAGAAATTAGGTACTTAGCACTAACCGAAAATTTCAAGACAAACTAAGCCATTATTGAAGGATGCTGACGGCCTCGCTTGCATCCATGCAAGTGGTTAGTGCGCGTAGTCGAATTAAATATCCGAGGAAAATAATAATTAGTGCTAGATTGTTGACAAGTAGAATACAGGTTTGATAAAATTAATTATAACTGAATTGACTAATTATGTAGATTGTTGGTAGATTAGATTAAAGTGTGTGTAATATTAGTATTAAATGGGTATTTAGTTCGAGAATCGTAGGTAGGTCCCGAGAAACGAAAACTTGCATCAGACGGAGTGTAATACGTGGGTAGGTCCCGTATTTGAGTGGGGTTTAATCTCTAGTTGAGATTCCAGGCCGCCCCATAAGAGAAAGATTCTTTTGCGTTGGTGTGTCCTGCTACCAGTTTAGTGTATACTAATGAGAGATTCTTTTGCGTTGGTATGTCCAGCTATCAGTTTAGTGTATACTAATGAGTTAGTTTAGTATGTATAGAATAATGTAGATTTTATTTATACCCACTGAGTATGTCTTACTCACAAGACCCCTTTTCTTTCTCTTACAGACGATCAGCCTTAAGGTGACATAATTTTATATTACATGTTTTTAAAGAAATAAATTTTACTGGTGTAAAGACAACTATAATTTTGTTTACTTATTCTAACATTTATATGTTTTGTATATGTATATATTTTTATATATGTTTTCCTACTCCTTTGACATGTTTACTCAACATTTGTATATGTATGTTCTTACTAAGAAAACACTACCTCATAAAACGTATGCAAGTCTTCTTTAATCACTTAACAAAATTTGTATAGAGTTGGCTACGAATCACTCTATAAAAGCTTAGAGTGATAAGGGTTAAAATTATAAAATTGATTTCCAACTCTTTTCAAATTCTTTTTCAATTAACCCAATCTACCTCAAATCTTCAATTGGAGTTAATAGACCCGCAGTCATGTGAAAAGACACGTTCAAAAAACTTCTTCGGTCATCATTTAGAGCGCTACTAGAGCGCTTCTTAAGAGCTGCATTGAAGCGTTTGTCTCTGAGGACAGCGTAATGTTAAAAAGCAATGAGCTGGGATAGGAAAAAGAAGCGCTACGTGCTTCCAGGGTAAGGCTTCAGGAAGGATCTTAGAGCGCTTATACTCAGTGGGTTTGGCCACAACACAATTAGTTCAGGGCATTTCCAAGCATTTCCGAAAAATTGTAAAATTCCTTTTATATTAAATATGTGTATGTATAAAAAATTAAAAAACAAATTTTTTTCGATGGCCCGCCATAAATTCGCTTTTTTTAAATTTGGCTCGTTTCTTAAAAACTCTGCACCTATGATCTAAATTCTAGGGTATAAAAATATTTTCCTGAATCCCTTCCATCACAACAAGGCATCGCTATACATACAGTCTAACCACACCACACTCCGCAAATCCTAGCTCAGTATAGATCCAGCCAGACAATTCCTACTTGGACGATGACGGTGGGAACGTCACTTTTCCTTCCCTCCGCCCACAAACAATCACACCACTTCAACAGAACGACTAGCGACAGCGATTTTTGCTAATACTTGACATTTTTCACAAAAAATATAGCAGCACCAAACGAAACAAAGAATTTGTTAATAATAGTATTTTTTTCAAAAAAATAGAATTATTAACTATTGAAGACTTTTAGCAGTTTTTTTTTAGTTTTTTTTTTAAGTTAGAAATCTTGTCTAACTATGTGCAGCAATTTGTAATGGTGTTTGGCTTTGTTTTGGAGATATGAATATTTAAACATACCTGAAGTAACGCAATATGGGAGCACTGAACTGAGGGGCATGTATTTTTTTCTACTATGGAACTCTGGAACATTTTTTTTGTATTATTATTACGAAGCCCTATGCCTTATCTATATATGTATGTGGAAAAAATTGTAATGGCGTTTGGCATCGTTTTGAATATATAAATTTTTAAAGTGGCTATGTATACACAGCCATTCCATACGAAAACGATACCTTTGGACTAATTTTTGTACCAGACCATTTGCGATTTGGATGCAATTTGCAGAATTTGTATGGAACACAAAAATAAGTCAACCGTATTTGTTGTTTCCCCGCTAGCGGCAGCATTTTCAAAAAATCATATCTCCCGATTTTTCTGATTCAAATATTTCTTATTTTTCATAAGAAAATACGGCAACAGCGAACGAAACTTTTCTTGTTAGTAAGAGTATTTTTTTTTTACTATTGTAATTGCGGATTTGTAAAACTCTTTTTTTGTGTTTCTATTTTGCAGCCAGAAGCCTCTCCCATCCCTGTCCCAAAAATTTTGCTAGTGCTCGGCCTCGTTTTGACGATAAATTTTAAAAGTGACCTAAAGAAGTGCTCCCATATTTTATATGGTTTTTTATATGCCGTCGTACGGGGAAACAACAAATACGGTTGAGCTATTTTTGTATTCCATATAAATTCGGCAAATTGCATCTAAATCGCAAATGGTCTGGTACAGAATTAGTCCAAAGGTATCGTTTTCGTATGGAATGGCTGTTTATTCATAGCCACTTTAAAAATTTATATATTCAAAACGAAGCCAAAAGCCATTCCAATTTTTTGCATATATATAGATAAGGCATAGAGCTTCATAATAAAAATACAAAAGAAAAATGTGCCAGAGTTCCACAGTAGAAAAAAATACATGCCCCTCAGTTCAGTGCTCCCATATTGCGTTACTTTAGGTTGAGTTTAAATATTCATATCTCCAAAACAAAGCCAAACACCATTACAAATTGCTGCATATAGATAGACAAGATTTCTAGCTTCAAAATAAAGATACAAAAAAAAAAACTCCTAGAAGTCTTCAATAGTTAATAATTCAATTTTTTTGTTTTTTTTTTTAAATACTATTATTAACAAACATTTACTTTCGTTTGATGCTGCTATATTTTTTTGTGAAAAATGTAAAGTATTAGGCTTCATTTGGCGTTTAATTCAGAAAAATCGTTCCCGAGATATAATTTTTTGAAAATGTCGTTACACCGTAAAATCACGCAATTTGTATCCCCCCTAAGGGCGGGGTTGAGGCGTTGTACGGGTAAACAAAAAAATATGGGTGAGCTATTTTTGCATTTCATACAAACTTTGAAAGTTTAATCGAAATCAGGGATGTAAAGTACTTCGCATTTTTAGCATATGTCGCAGCACTCAAACGATATTTGTCATTTTACCAACCGTTATTTGAAACAGTTAACTTAAAAATATTATTTTTGAATGTTCTGTTATCAATAAGAAAAAATCAAATAAACCGAATCACACTTGTTGTTTATACTAACAAACAGGAGCACGATGACGCTCTTCGCATTTTTAGCACAGATCGAGGAAAGCGCGATAGTGATCCTCAGCGCTCAAACGGTTATACGTGAGCTCAACACAAACATGGAAGCTTCACTTAATTTGGCATACCCTGCAAACATTTGAACCAAATTCCGCCGTAGCAAAATGAATAGAGGAAACGCTCGTAGCTCGAAATCTCTTAGTTTTTTTTTTTAACTTAAACAAAGTTTTAGCATCATGCCCTAAATTATGACAATTCGAAATAAATGAACCTTGCTTGTGGCTCGAAATCTCTTCGACGATTTTTTTACAATAAACGAAGTTTTCAAGCATACCGAAATTTCCGAGAATTCGAAATAGATGCTTTGCTTATAACTCGAAAATACTTCGATTTGTTTGCTATATATAGAAGTCACGATACCCCTGTAAACAATTGGACGAAATTTCACTGTAGCTAAATGACTTCGAAATATAAAAAGCGCTTGCAGCTCGAAATCTTTTCGAATTTTTAACATAAACGAAGTTTTAGCAGCATGCCTACCAAGAATTCGGAATAGATAAATCGCTCCTAGTTCGAAATCTCTTCGATTTTATTACCATAAACGGCGTTTTCAACCATGCAGAAATTTCCGAGAATTTGAAATACATGCATCGCTCGTGTAGCTAGATATTCTCCGACTTGCTATATACGAAGTTACAATATGTCATGTCAATTTCCGAGGAATTCGTTAAAGCAAATATTTTCTATTCAAGAAATTGTTCTTCGCCGGCATTGTAAGTTGAGATTTTATTGAGTGAAGTGCAAAGGGAATTCTTACTACGGTGAGTAATTATTATTTATTTATTCGATAGCAATTCGCAAGAGAAGTCGATACCAGATCGTACTATTAAAAATGTCAAATTCGAAACTAGCTACCAACACATACAAGAACTTCGAAAGAAAATCGAGCTAGCGAACCACTATCGGGTTGTTAATACAATTCGATATTGTGTTCCGTTTTTTTTCTCCATCAATTCGCAAAAACGTCGCAAGCGAATTCGATTTCGAAGCTTAACTTCACCTAGTCGAATTGATTTACTACGAATTCGATTAGGCTTTGAGCCGTAATGTTTGCAGGGAGGGCTCATGTCAGTTTACGAGGAAGTGATTAAAGCAAATATATTATCTTCATGAAATTTCAAAACGCCTTGCAAGCAAAGATCGTACTGTTACAGAACATCGAATCCAAAACGAACTACCAACACATACAAGAACTTCGAAAAAAAAAATCGAGATAGCGAACCATTGGCAGGTTATCAATACGATTCGATATCTTGTTCCGTTTTTTCCCCTGCTATTCGCAATAAGTCGAATTGATTTACTTCGAATTCGATTAGGCTTTGAGAAGCAATGTTTGCAGGGTACCAGCTTATTAGCATTCCTGGTTGTTAATGTTCTAACCCAGCAAACATTTTCTCGGGTTTTCACATTTGCGAGAAATTCTACAAGAGCAGCAATTCGATAATTTTTCGGTTTTACGAATTTTTCTCGACATATGGCCTTAAGGTACAGAGAACTTGCAGTATACTCCGAGAATTTTTCGTTTTGTACGAATCTCCTCGAATAATTACGAAGTCTTTCAAAAGAATTATCCGTACAAGATTTTTCAGATTGTGCATTACAATGCAAGCGTGCCAACAGCATTCTTTTCAAGCATTCGGCTGAAAAAAAGTGAAGTGAGTGCTGAGAAATTAAAATTTCCATTTGGCAAATGTTTCTCATACTTTGCTTGTTTATTTTCAATTGGATATCGATTAGTTATCACAAAGCATAGTTTAATCGTTTATCCAATCCGAGATCCAATAGGTTTTACGAAGAAATCTCAAATACACCCTTATATATAGCACCAATACACAAAAAATCTTCGAAATAGTCTCGAAGGGACGAATCGATATCGAGTCGTTATTTTAATTCGAATTAGCGTTCCTTTTTCTTCATTGTCGGCTCGAGAACGATTTTGAGATCGAAGTTAGACTTCGATTGAGCTGGTCGATTCCGATTCGATCTCCAATCGTAATGTTTGCTGGGAAGCTATGTATAAAGAAAACTTATGTACGTATGCTGCATATCTATAAATTTTGTTATTATATCATCAATTTCGTAATTTGTTTCTGTATGAAACCCATTATTTGTGTTGTTTTCCTTCCCATTTTGAAGAATCTTGTATTTCTACTGGGAAATGAATATGGTGATGCACTTTTATCTTTCCTGTATATTTTACAATCACAGCATAAACCGAGAAAATAACAATATATATTCAACATTTTATCAGAATTTTTCAAAATTGGTAAAAGTGCTGCCGGATGGGCATGGTTATGATATACGTGGTGGTCATTAAAATAGAGCCACGACTTTACATATGGTTCTTGTATAAATTTTAGAACAAATTTATACACTTACTCTTCCGCCATCTATGATATGAACTGAACAATAAGTTTAGTACAACACACTATGACTGTTTCCTTTAAAGAGCATTTCCATTCTTTCGCGGAAACACACATTCTGGAAACGTGTCAATTTTGCCTGGTCAGATTAATAGAGCCAACGTATTTATTTCGAGTGTTCTTGTTTACAGGAAATTCTTGCCAGCCTTTTTGCAATTGTATTATCAGGTAATAGTGAATATTATAAAAAAATATCAAATTTAGGATATATCCATTTCGAATTTTAGTGAAAATGGGACGCGCGATACATTGTTCTTTGGAGGAAAAAACAAAAATTTTAACTTTGCGGGACGAAGGCAAATCTCAACGTGAAATAGCTAGAATCGTAGGTTGTTCGAAGAAAATAGTTGAAAATGCATTCAAACCTAAACCAACTGTGGAAAATCGCGGAGCAAAGAAAAAAACCACTGCCCAAACTGATCGACTCATTGCTCACACCTCAAAAAGAGATCCGTTCAAGTCTTCTAAAAACATTAAGATTGAATTAAATCTTGACGTAAGTGCACGTACTGTTCGCAGAAGACTTGAGGAGCACAGAAGAGTAGCCAGAAAAGTTCCTCTCTTATCTAAGAAAAATATTAAAAGCCGGGTTAAGTTTGCTTCTGATCATATCAAGTGGGATGGTCCTGATGGCCTAAAACGGTGGAAGAATATCTTATGGACGGATGAAACGAAAATAAATTTATTTGGCTCCGATGGTCGAAATTACGTTAGAAGACCTCCGAACAAAGAATTCCTCCCATAATACACAAAAAAAAAATGTAAAACATGGAGGAGGGAACATAAAACTATGGGAAAATATGGATCAACACGAATATATTAATATACTCGAAAATATTATGCTTCCGTTTGCTGAAGATAATATGCCATTAAAATGGACATTACAACAAGATAATGATCCGAAACATACATCTCGGAGGGCAAAAAAGTTTTTTGCGGATCATAAGCTGTCGGTTTTACCGTGGTCTTCTCAATCGCCCGACCTCAATCCGATTGAGAATCTATGGCAACAATTAAAAAGTGCTGTTGGCAATTACAACGTAATCAATAAAGCACAATTATGGGAGGTTGTTCAAAAGGAATGGGCGTCCATCTCCATCAAACGGTGTCAGCAGTTAGTCGATTCAATGCCCCGACGCTGCAGAGCCGTACTCAAAAGTAAGAGTCAAGCTACTAAATACTGATTAAATTTAAATAATTGAAACCGAAATATGTGATTTGATATTTGATTTTGTAGAAATCATAACAAAATATGTAATGGCTCTATTTCAATGACCATAGAAATTTACTTACTTTTGCTTATTATAATATTTTTCTTTTTTTAATGAGTGCCTTTTGATACTTTCTTTGTGTTATATTTACATGCTTGGAATATATGTTTTGTTGCTAGCTATTTTTTTTCTTTTATGCAAGTTATTTCAATTCTCACCGAACATTTTATTGTGTTATAACCAATGGCTCTATTTTAATGACCACCACTGAAATTTGAATGAAATTTCTTGTTTAATAACTGGTTACGCCAGATGTGTATATCTAAATTTCAGAAGAAAATTTCTAAATTCATGAGTATTTGGATATTTTTTAATTTCTTCTTAATTATTTATCTACAACTATAATTTATAGTAATGAAACCCATACGACATAATTCAATGAAACACATATAGCCAATTATATAGTGTTTACAAAATATTGAAATATGACTCACAAGACTATATTGAAGGAGTTATATAATTTTCCAGTTCACGATAGCTGCATGTATCACGGGGACATATTTTATTATTATATTTCCTATTTACATAGTTGTCGAAGTAATAATTTGGACATCATACCACCATACATAGGAAAACTAGCCATGTCAATTTTTTTCAGTGCGCTAACGAGTTATCTATGGATGATGCAAAATTCAAAGGTTTCTACAGAATGAGCAAAAACAGTTTTCATGTCTTGCTGGACTTAGTTCAATATTTTATTGAAAAAAGGGATACAAATTTCTGACGGTCCATTGAACCTAGTGAACAGCTTTTAATTACAATAAAACAATCAGGTAAAGAATTAAAGTTTTATTAATCAAACCAAACATTTATTTGTTCATAGTATTAAGAATCCGCACGATTGTCCATAGTTCCTTGTTCATAGTATAAAGTGTACACAGGGGACCGATTGCATGAAGCAGTGTTAAATCTAGGCTTAATAAAAGTGCATTGTGATTTCAGTTAATTTTCAGCAGTTTCTCTGCATTTGTGTAGGAGATGGTTGTGATGAGTAGTCAGAAAAGGAGGTCCAAGAAGCTGCTGGAGTCGAGCATGGTATTAAATTGGTGAATTGTGGAAGCTGATTAGGTACTGTGTTTGATAGAGAGTTTTGCTATGAAAATTCATAGCGAAATAAGTCAATCTGAAATTGACTCAGTTTGCTGCTAAGTTTGCAGCTCGAGAATTGACTGGGAAAAACTCTTTATGCAAACGAAAAATCTTTGAAAAAAGAAATTTGATTGCAAAAACATGGCGAACTAAGCCGTACTGATGATTCTACGGTTTCTGCTTATATGCAATGAAATTTCCTTTTTCAACGATTTTTCGTTTGCATTAAGAGTTTTTTCCACTCAATTATCAAGCTACAGACTTAGCAGCAAACTGAGTCAATTTCAGATTGACTTATGAATTTTCATAGCAAAACTCACTATGAAATGCTAGTCCCGCATAGGGCTAAACTTCCTAGGCATTCAAGTAAATACGTAGTATTGTGTCTCATATAATTCACCCTTAAAATTTAGTTTAAGTTTATATATGAGGTTAGCTTGGTTGTTTGCTTTAGCGTATATCGCAGACAGGAACCAAGCCATACTGATGATTATATGGTTCCTGCTTATATGAAACGCCCTATTTTTGCAATGAAATTCCTTTTTTCAAAGATTTTTCCTTTGCATAAAGAGTTATTTCTACTGTGTTTCAGTTATTGAGGATGTCGTCTATCAGCAATGACTTGTTGACGAAATTTTGAATTTTCCGTGTCGTTCATTTTTCTTATATCTGGTAACAAACTTTTTAAATATTAACGATTGGCATCTTCATCTTCCTTTTTTTTTCTTGTTTTCTATCCAATTGATAAAAGCTTGATCTGTAGGAGCCGAAATGTCTTCATTTCGGTTGCGTTGGTAGCAACTTCTAGGGGTGATCTGCTCGCTTGTTTTTGGCGAGGTGTGCACTGGAATTTGAAAGTCAGATAATTTTTCAACCACTACTGGAATAACATCACGGCCTGTTTCCTGTGCTTCCACAATCGATTCTTCTCCTCCGTAATTATCTTCGAAACCAGTTGCCACTGACCTCAGGTTACCATATGTTGATTTTGTTTTAAGGAACGGTACAGGAAATTGCAAGTGAGAAGCTAAATAATAGTCCTTTTTGTTATTGCCACCAGATCCACTTTTAGGTTTTTTTAAACTTCTAAAAAATGTATTTCGTATATTCTTCCAGCGTTCTTTGCAAGTTTCAACTGAAAGAAAAAATATGTTTTTTTTTATTACAAGCATCTGACAACAGGAAAAAGTTATCGCGATATCTCTTATCAGTTTTACAGAGGACACAATACAATATATTTAATTGTAAACAAAACATGCGCAGCTGTCTGGGAACGGTTGCAGCCACAATTCATGCCAGCAGCTACAATGGACACTTGGAACAAAAATGCAAGGGGATTCCATAACATATGGAATTTGCCAAATTGTGTTGTCGCAAGCATATTAGAATTAAAAAATTCGATAATTCTGGATCGGCTTACATTAATTATAAAGAATACTTTTCTATTATTCTTTTGGTATGCGTAGACCCGCTTGGGTTATTTACAACCAAAGACGTAGGAAATCTAAGTCGAAACAGTGATACAGCGGTGTTTAAACAGCCACAGCTTGGAAAATTAATTCAAAAAGGCCAGCTAAATCTACCCGAACCTGCTACATTGCCTAATCACAATACAGCTATGGATTTCCTTTTTTATTTTTGTGGAGATGAAGCTTTTCCTTTGAAGCCAAGCTTCATGCGACCGTTTTCTCAAAGAGTTCTAAATGACAAAAGAGAAATTTTCAATTTTAGGTTTTTGAGGAGGAGGAAAGCCGTGGAATGTGCTTTTGGCATGTTAACTTCGAAATTTCAGATTTTCAAGACACCTATTGCAAGCAATGAAGAATGTGTACAAAATATTGTTAAATGTGCATGTTTATTACACAACGTTATAAAAATCAGAGAAGGAAAATTCCCTTCACCATCCAACTTTAATTGAAGAAGTTCCAAACATCCAAATAGAAGAGAATAGCTACACTGGAAACACTGAAGGGCATCGCTTAAGAAACTATCTCGCTAACTATTTTATTACACCCGTGGGATCAATTCCAATCCAATGGAGGTGTGTTTAACGAAAATGTGAAAAAATGTAAACAACGATAATGATAGATCTACAAAGAATGTGTCACGAATTTATAAGAGAATATTAAAATAAATAATAATAAATAAATAATTGTAAATAAATTAATCATAAATATATAGTGAATTACAACTTTGTCCCAATTCATATCTTATATCCTTCCATACTTACTTTTGCTATAGTCCTTTTTGGTGTAATCCTACAAACAATGATGTTTTACCACCACTTTCACAAATTTAATATTAAAAGCAATATCTTCAGGCATTTTCACAAACAATGCGCAGTTTTTCATCTTTGTTTATTTTCTGTAGACTTATCGCATGCTATAAGCACCGTCAGCTGCATGCGATTTCTACTGCGTACTTTTTAATGCTACTTCGTCAATGTGACCGCTTTTCAGCGTGTTAAAATAAAATGTATTACACAGTAGAATTTCAGTCGCAATGCAGTATGTACTGCATACTGCATACGTCACAGTTCATCAGTGTAACCGCCGCCTAATATCTGAATGAGGCATGCTACATTGTAAAAGGTAGTGATGCACTGATGTGATTGATACTGATCTGTTGACAATCAGCAAGTGATTTGCATGTTGCTGATTTTTACTAACATCAGTCGATATTTTATTTTCAAACTAATTTTAACGGATTAGTTTAAAATATTAAAAATGAATGACTTTGTTTCAAAATTAATGCAAAGTGTTGAAAAACGAATTTGCGTGTGGAATCAATATGTGCAGCCTACTGTAAAAGGGTTAAATTTGAGAAAGCGTGGAAATAATTTTCGTCGTATATTGGAAAAGTTGGTATGTTTCTTGTGGAATTTTTTATTAAATTTTACTCCATACTGACGAGTATTAGAGTTTCTGCCAATACGAAACCTTCTTCTTCCAATCAATTTTTGAAGTTCAAATTTTGAATTTACATTAGCATATCTTCTTTCCTCCATACACGGAATATAACTCACCTTTCAGAAGGCGTTGGGCTTCCTGGATCCTATCATTCATGATAGTCGGACTTTATCGTTTATCATGAATGATGACTTAATTTTATTATTGATAATGAATGATAGTTACTTTCCGTCAGGATGTAAATGCTATCAAACAATCCCAACTATATTCATATATAACCCACCATACACCCAATATTTGCGTTTATTTTGTTTTTTTCTTCAATTCTTTAATAATAATAGCAGCAAAAGCTCTTCCTCCTCGCTGAATTCCATTTCAAGTGCTTGCAATTTTTAAATAAAAATCAGTAATTGCAGCATTACCTACTGACCTAATGTCCTCGCAATATATCATTTGCACATCAATAGTCTGGGTTGACACTTGCCTTGAGCAGATATCACAGCCAACATTCATCAGGCATTCATATTCTATATCGCTTACCAATTGCTGTTTGCATGATGAACATTTTATTTTTTAAGATTGGGTATCCTCATGTAACTTTTCCTTCCTCATATTAAATAACCTTTTTACCGTTTTCTTTTCTAAGTCATTTCTTCTCTTCAAACGCTCTTCTTTCCCCATTTTAACAGCATTATTTTTTCCCTTCCTGTCACTTTCTTTTTTTAATTTGAATATTTCGTCAAAGCTCTGATGATATCGCTCTTGGGGTGGAATACTTGGGATACTTTCTACTTTTTGTAAATATTATGTTCTGGAATTGGTAATCCTAGATAATTATTTAACTAGACTTGCGGAACATGAGGAACTTTGATGATGCTTCAGAAATTCTTCTACCAGCAATGTTTATTATTTTAGAGGTATTTGATTGGGGCTGAGCATTTTCAATATCACTATTGGATTCCAAAAGAGTTGGCGCTTGATCTAACGCCCAATTTTTTGAAAAACTGGTTTCGGTTTCATTTTAATATAGAATCTGTTGGTTGAAGTCAATTGATTTGATAAGCGAACCGTTTACTAAGTGATATATACCGGACTCCAAATCATTTAAGTTTATGTTGCTCCTAAACTCAATATCTGACTGGCTTAAATCAGCCAAATTAGTATTTAATTAATCCTTTTATTTCAGTATTTCCTTACTGACCGTAGTCGGGTTTTTTTATTTTTGAATTAAATTAGAGCGTATTTTTTCTATAACGGTTATCGCTGTATCATAAGAGCTGCTTTGTGGGCTCACAGAAATCGATTGCTCCTGATGAAAATTATTTTCATTATGTAGTATAATACACTTTGAAAAATCAATACTTTCCGGATTAAATGGGTAGGGTCCGCATTTCCTGAATCTATTTTTCATCCTTTCAGGAAGATTTTCCATTTTTAAGACTGAGTTCAACAGCGGGCAAAATATTGTTATGATGACGCAAGCGTTAATATTCTGGATTTCGTTGCCAGTCTATTAATGTTTTCTCCACTCCGACTTGAGTGGCTTAAAAACACTCACATTAACGGATTATATTAAATGTATGGCATTTGGTTATTGAAGCAAAACTCACTTAACTCTAAGGTCAAATGGGATTTGTGCCCATCTACAAATACATAGAAGTACTGGGCTAGGGATGGTTTTGTCTCTTAACCATGAGTGGACCCTATTCGCGATGTACTCGGAGAATATTTCGGGATTCATCTAACCTGGCTGAGACCTCCGCAAAAATCAATCTGGTGGCATACTGTTGACGACAGTCCTTGGTGGGTGAATGTAGGGAAAAACGACACAGAGCTGGGCGAGTATCAAAGAAAAAGTACTTAAGTGCAAGTACAAGTACCGAAGGAATAAGTACAAGTACCGCATATATGAAAAGTACTTATAACTAAGTACTAAGACTATAAAAGTACTGAGTAATTTTTGAAGTCCTTTTTAAAGTACTTTTTTAAAATCTTTGTACGTTTGCAGTAATATAATGAAGTTTATAGAGTTCAATTTATAGATATTCATAAATAAATACCGTTTGAAAACTATAATATGTATAGTAATCAGTAGCTACTATTTCTAGTTTTTTATAGTTTTCGACACTGCACTCACAAAACCTATTAGAGGTCTGCCCAAGCACCAATTGTCGCCTCCAATAATGCATAAAATTTCTAAGGAAAAAATTTCCAGTAAATTTCTAAGAAAAAATTGAGGCCTGCCCTACATCAGATCGAGGCATCGTTGATTTTATATTGGAGCGAGGCACTGTTTGCTTACCTTTGGTTATGTCATCAAGTCGAGGCATCGTCGATTTTATATTCGAGCAAGAAGTTTTTGGGTTTTTGTCTACTTACCCAGTTTTGTTTGTATGTTATTAGTTTGTCTAAGGTTCTTCCTTGACGCGCGAGTGCGGCACAAGCTTTGACAGGTCTTTGAGTGCTTGAAAATACAAAAAAAAAGGAGTTGAGCTAGAGATTGTGTTTTCTTTTCTACGAAGAGTTGTAGGTACTTAATAGACTCAGAAATATTGAAGTAAAAATCTTGGTACCTAAGTACAAAACTAAGTCTTAAGTTCAAGTAAATAGATGCAAGTACTTATATGTTCAAGTACACTGTAAAAATAGTAGGACTATTCTCTAAATTTAAGACACGTTTTTCCTAAAAATAAATGTAATTTTCTCTGATATAAAGGGAAAACCAGTTTAATTTCCCCAAATCAATGGAGCATTCAATTAGTTTAGGTACTAGGCACTAGAAAACGTATAAAGTACGCGAAATTCTCTTGGATATAAGAAAAAGGATATTCAATAAATTAGGTATTATTCTACATTTTTATGGAAATATATTTTCGTTTATATAATTCACACATTGTTTTTGAAAACAAGTCATATATTCTTTTTCAATATTTTGTTTTAGCGTGCCCAGCGCAGCGCACCAATATAACTTCCGTAATAAACCATTCTTATGTTTTTAAAGGGGTTGGTGCTCTATCACCTATGGTAGAGTGTGGGGCTATCACCTATGGTGGAGTGTGGGGCTATCACCTATGGTGGAGTGTGGGGCTATCACCTATGGTGGAGTGTGGGGCTATCACCTATGGTGGAGTGTGGGGCTATCACCTATTCCCTACATTTTGGAGAATGCTCCCTAAATTTTAGGGAATAAAAACAAAAAAAAAATTGAATATTCCCTACATTTGAGGGAAAAAACCTATCAGCATTTTAGTCATAAAGCCTACTCTACGTTTTCCAAAGTGGAGCTTTCCCTAATCTTATCGACAAATACCTAAGCTTTGTGGCACAAATTGTTGTCACTCACTTTAGGGAATTATTTTTTACTGTGTAGTAAGCAGGACATTTCAGAAGTATTGAGTAATAAGTCAAGTTATGAAGTGAAGCAGTCAAAGCTCAAAGTGTCAGAAAGTTTATAAGTTTGGAATTGTTTAGAAATCGGTATCGGTAAATGAATCCAAAACAATTGTGTTTAGTTTACATATTATTTTTTAATATATTTCACAACTGCTGTTCTGTAGCTCCACCGCTACCTACATTTTTCGGTTTACGCGCCATGGAAAAGTTCCTCATAATAAATAAAATATCGTGAGTTGCATTTTTCTTTCCCGCGTAATAAATATAAAGGGTATTAAGAAATTTAATTTATAATTATAGTGAAAATGCGTTATTTACACCACAAGAGAATGATGAGGAGAATACTTCAACTTCTAGTGAGAATTATTTCCTTAAAGAGAAAAAAAAACTATAAGCAGAAATACAGGAATTCTTGTGAAGTTTCCCGTACATGGTTAACACAAATCAACTGTACAGCTTACTGTAAATTATGTAGAAAATCTTTGTCAAATAATGTAACATTACTCGAGCGGCATGCCTCAACACCGCTTCATAAATCAAGGATAAAAGAATCAATAATTACTAAAAATATTAAAGTGGCTTACGAAAAAAATAATGAAAAAAATGTAAACTTTACAAAGTTACGTGTTCTTTACCTACCTTTAAGTGTAATGGATACACTATCTACATTGATTAAATCAATTTGCGCTGAATCAAATGTTCAAAATATGAGATGTGGGCGTAAAAAAGCCACGTTTATGTTAAAAGATGTGATTGCATAATTTAAATGATAATATTATTGATAATACGAAAAAGTATCTAATTTTGTTTTATATTGAATTATGCAAACAACTGAAACGCCGTTTTGACTTTAGTAATACTAAAATGAAATTGCTAGAACTATTGAATCCTAAAAAAATACAATGAGAATATCCAACAATATTGCCACTTTTAGCGCAATTTCCTTTTGCTGATCATAACATTACTGAAGATCTCACTTCCGAATGGAGAACTCTTAAAGTCTTGTAAAGATATAGAGATATCTGAAGATGAAGATATAATAAAATTTTGGTACAATTTAATTAAGACACAAAATGTTCTAGAGAAAAATATGTTTAAGTGTTTGCCAAATTATATGTTAACTTTAGCAAGTCTTCTTCATAGTAGCGCTTCAGCGGAAAGGCGCTTTTCTGAGTTTAGTTACTTAAAAAATAAAAAAATAAATAAGTTAGATATTCTCACTGTATCAGCAATTTTGTCAGCGAAGGAACTAGTAATTGAATATTCATCTAATAAATATTATGAACCACCATATGAACTACAGACTATTTCTCTAGATTTAAGCTTGTTGAGCAAGGTTATGTTAGAAGACTGATTAAAACGAAGCTATTTGTATTATTTTTTCATTTTGTTTTTGTACCAGTGCAATTCGTGAAACATAAAAAAGTGTTTTCAATTGAACTTTTTGTACTGCCATATTTACTACTGAACTGTTTCTCTAGATTTAAGCTTGTTAGTTATGTTAGACATACATTAAAAATTAACTGTTTCTATTATTTTTCCGTTACGTTTTTGTTTTTTGAACCTGGACTGCCTGCAATTCGAGAAAAATAAAGTGTATTTAATTTTTATACTGCAAGAGAAAAATAAAATGTATTTACTTCGTTTTCCTTCTGATTTACTACCTTTTTCTGTTCAAAATACTACCTTTTTGGTTTCCTGAATTCCCATCACTGCTAAGATTACGACGAAGGAACAGCGTTGACTACTTTTGGCCTGGACGCCCATGTTGAAAAGTAGTGTCTCTTCCATTATCTAGAATTCTTTTTTTGACAGTGTCCAATAACTGACCTCGCTTTATGCGAAATCCACATTTAGTCATTGATGTGCACCATTCAACGACCTTGTTCTCCTCAACTGACCTCCGTTTCCAAGCTTTTCAGGAAATTTTCCTGCAATCGTCTCATGTAATGTCGACTTGAAAATAAAATATCTTTCACTTGCTTTCCTAATAGAAACATCATTTTCTCTATCTCTCACAAGGCACTTTGTTATTGTTAGAAATTCAGAAATCTGTTTTATTTAGACATAAAGGAATAACACACTGGGTATTCCAGAAATCATAGTAAATATTCTGAGGGTTGAAAGTAGAGGTGCTTTGCAATAAAAAATTCTATATGAATTTTTTCTCATTTCGAATGGCTTTACAGATATGGCTACTTTAAGTATTTTCACAGGCATCAGTACTCTATCATACATTTTGGACCATAACTCAGGGGGGTTTAATGTACATAGATAAACATAATATGTAAATGATTGACTTTGAAAATCTTATTTTGAAATAAACTAAGCATACCTAATGCAAGCCTAAATTTTTTAGTCTAAAAATATTTTTTTTGTACATATGACTTATTTTACTTCAAAATTCATATAATATTTACGTATACATAGTATAACGCAAAAGCCTCACAAAATCAAACTCTTCAGGCGTGTATAACCCTTGAAATCTTTGAAAATTAACTGATAATCTGTTTTCCTTTAATTCGTGCTGAACAGCATTTCATATATCTCACCGTTTCTAATTGACCCACCATCGTATCGTATCTGATTTATTTTCCAATTGATTATAATCCAATAATAAATCTAGGGCAGCACTCCAAAACTTAATCAGATAGTTAATTATGGGTATTTCATAGTTATGTGCAATGCTTGCCTTCTGGGGCTGTGCATTATGAACTCCATCAGAGTAATTTCATCCGTAATTTGTGTAATATGTCGGAATTCTTAACGAGATGATTTGTTTGTCATTATCAAAATGTTTTCGAATTTACATTAACTCGCAGATATGACTATTTGTATTCGAGTGAAATATGTCTTCTTGTTGCCATCCATCTTTTCCGAATTTTATAATTTTAATTTCCCACCCCTGAAAATAATTTTAATTGCTGAAAAAATAATCTCAGTATAAAATAAAAAGGAAATAAACTAGTGGAAGTTGTTCCGCAGGACACCTCCTTCTTAAAATATATATGAATAAATACAGCCTGTTTTTTGTTTTCTCTAAGATGGGTAGGAAGAGTAACGTTTATATGAATTTATTAACACTTCATTAGGCAATTTTTTATTTAAGTTAATAATATGGGAACATAAAATTGTAGCATAGAAAATATTAAACTAAATTAAAAAGTACCTCTCGTTTTAATTCTGCTTAGTCGAGTCGAGTCGGATGGGCACACGAATGGTTCCGTATCATCGTACAAAATTTAACACAATGTAAGTACCTTTTAGATCATTCAAAAGCAAAAGTTGATTGTATGGGGAACCCCTTTAATTTTTAGCTTTATGTTATTTTTATTATTTGTGAATTGGGAGCCCCCTTTAATTTTATTTTATTATTATTATTCGTATAGTGGCAATAGAAATACACACTCTGTGAAAATTTCAACTGCCTACCTATTACGGTTCATGAGATACAGCCCCCGGCAGACAGACGGGCGAACATACCTCAGTAATTGGGTCTCGTTGGCACCCTTTGGGTACGCAACCCTAAAAAACAGCAATACAGCTTTTCTAATTCACGTAGTTCTATTACTATGGAATAGAAAAAAATAAAAATAAGAAGTTTCCTAAAATTCTTCTATTCCATCTATGACCGATTGTAAAAATTTTGAGTTTGAGTCCCGTATGGGACAACATAAAAATAAATAAAATCAAATACTATTTTACATTTACTAATAAAGAAACAAAAAAGGGTTAAGATGTTATTCAACAACTCATATTGGATGCCGTAGTGGCACAAAAAAATGCTGTTACTCTACTTTCCAAATTCCACTCGACAAACGCTTCATACACTGCAGCTGTATGTTGTTTTTCTGTTGAATTCGGCAAAGAGAGAGCTCCAAGCAATTGCTCAATATCTCCACTAGTAACCAAGACAGTAAACCTGTCGACCGTTTCCACTGCAGTTAAAGATGTAAAAGCTTTCCATCCCAATTCACTACTATCTAACTATCTGTCAATAATTTTGCTACTATTTTTGGAGTGATGATGTTATGTGTGCCATAAAATCTTTGTTTTTTTTTCGCTTGTGATGGATCAGGCTCTTCTTGCAAGACCTGTTCTTCGAACTCAATATTCTTTTAACGGACTCGTCAATACTACTTGATGGAATATGGAAAAATGGGTAACTCTTTCCACTAACTTGAATTGTTCTTGAACCCCTTCAGTCGCTCGGATCCTTTTCAGATCTATGAATAGCAGGTTTTTTTGGGATACAAGGTGGTAATCGATCGCAAGGATATAGCCCTTTTTTTTGTTATTTAAATTCTGTTTGTCTTCATCGATTTTCAAGAGTTCCCAAAGCATTTGCATGTGATATATCAAGTAAGTCGTCAAATCTTTCTGCAAACACTTTTTCTTTTTATTTGGTACAAGACTTGTACAAGACGTTTTAGATGACTTTTGTAATGCCCTCCACTTTGCCTGCGGATTCTTAACCTTCGTGCTGCAATAGTCATCTCTACGTGTCGTGGCACTTGTTCCAAAAATAGAAACTTTTTGCATTTTCACGTAAACTAATTAAAAACTCAGTTTACGCATGGTGTAAAATAGCACTAGTAATGCTTACTTAAGGGGGTATTCTAGTCTAGAAATTCGAAAAAATATATTTTTTTTGTTTTCATATTTTCAAAGTTTAACTATTCAAGAATATGCCTACAAGAGGATTTTTCAAAATGGTGGCTTATATCTTTCATATTTAGTGTTCAACTGCATCCAGCTTCTAACTTCTAAACCACTTGGACTTTAAGGGGTAACGCTACTGTGACAGCTAAAAAAAGGTTTTTTCACGAATTTTTTTCTCGCGAAATTAAAGGTGTTTGAAAAAAACCTTTTAAGGGTATTATCGGGCATACATTGAACTTTATTGATAAATTTTTGACAGCGAAAAAAAACAAAATGGCAACTCCATAGCCATCTTCCCGGGACATGTTTCGGAGCAAGTTTCACGCGCTTGTTGGAGACCTCCATTTTCAAATTAAAAAAAATTTTTTCTCGCACGGGACCTTTTTTTTCTTATTCTAGAAGGTTTAAACTATTTTTTAAGCCAATAAAAAAAAAACGATTTTTCAAAAAACTTACAGTGGCGTTACCTCTTAAACGCGTTTTTCTCGAAACTGCCTTTTTCAAGATGATGCCCACGATTTCTCCAGTTCTACTGGACCGATTTACTTGAAATTTTTTAGAAAGTCTTCTTTATAGACTTGTCTATGTCCGGAACTAGCCGCATCCCCAAATATCAATTTTTACTATTTTTAAAAAATTCGAAAACTCAAAAAAAGTGGTACAAAAATTGCTTTTTTTTTAGGCAGCGGCCATTTTGTGAAAAAAAAAATTTTCAACTTTTCCCTAGTTCCGGACATAGCGACATTACTCTAGACTAATAATCTTTTTTATTTTTTTTTTTTTCGGATTGCTAGGCGGGTTGGAATCGTGGGCATGATCACGCGCCAATTTTTTGAGGCCCCCCACTTCATGAGCTGCTAATTTTTTTAATTTTCAACTTTTTTAATTTTTTAATTTTTTTCTGTATTCTTGTAATGTTAATAAATAACTCATAAAAAATGGATAGAAAGATATTGATTGCCATTTTTTTACGACACTTCAAAAATCACTTAAAATTCGGGCCTCTAGACTAGAATACCCCTTTAATGAAAAATTAAATGCTATCCAGCCTGTGGGGGGAGGGTATTACGTCGAGCGACAGATAATAATATTTTTTTTATATTTATAGATTTGTTATAAAATAACTCTTAAAATTAGAAAACAACAAAAAGTGGGCTTTGTAAAATGTGGAGAAAATGCTCTAACTAACTAATCTAAACCATAACAAATCTTAACATATATAAGTCAATAGGGACAACATAGACCAACAAGAAACTAACAGTTAAAGGCAAAAAAATCAAACTAACACAAGTTCTCAAAAAAGACAATGTATACGGATACAAGAATTTTGAAAAAGTCCTAAAAGATGAAACAAAAAAGAAATTTTTTTAATTTGTCCTTATTTTGCCAATAGGGTAAGTGGCAGTTCCAAGAAGTTCCAAATTTTCAAAATAATCTAATAAAAAATATTTACCTAAACGAATTTAATATTAATCTAAGCTATGCGGAAAAACTGTGTCATCAACACGTTTAGTTTAGGATTAATTCATAATACACTTCAGCTCATTCTTAAAATCTAATGTCCGAATTTGCCTTCTAACAGTGACCGGAAGAGAACTCCATACACGACAAATAACGAAAATAAAAGAACGTTGCCCAACAAGATAGCGTGCGCGGTTAGTCTGAAGGATTGCATGACGGGACGAATGCAAGAATTGTAAGTGACTATATAAATACAAAGGAAACTTCCAAAACGCTTTAACTCAACCAGAAGTAGGCTACTCGACAGATGAAGCGATCGAAGGCCGACATAAGTCTTTTGTAATGAGGAATTGACATGGTCACAACACTCCAATTTACTATTGAAATAAACCCCAAGTTTCTTAACCTTGTTGGCATAAGGCAAGATGTATAGAGAAAAGATCTGAAAACTCTGAGTCCCTCCTGTAAAACACAATAAAATAAGACTTCAGGGGATACAACAAGAGTCGGTTGCTGGTGGCTCAATCAGAGATATTTATTAAATCACGGTTTACTCGGTGTATGCACTTCTCAATTAAACCAAATGGATATATCTGAACGTCGTCAGCATGCATGTGAATGGTCACGTCTTCAATGGTACGTAGGTCACTATTTATATTGTGAGCCTTGGCAACACTAGTGTTTGGAGATGCAAACCATTGTCATACTCGTAAAGTTTGACATTTGTTACCATAAACGTTCTCAGAACCTTATGACCAACAATAACTTATTCTTTTATTTAAATTCTTCTTTAAATTTAACATCGATAAACTTACTCCCACTTAAAGAGATGAAGATCCATCCTTCGCCACTGTGAAACGCTGGTTTAACGAATTCAATCCTGGCCGCCGTTCTCTCACCGACGAATTTCGTAAAGGTCATCCATAAATGGGTTGTTGTGCCATAAAACATCAATGCTGTGCAATCACTAGTAATGCAAACTTAGACATTGATGTCATCAGCGTATATAAGATATTGCGTGAACACTTAGCAGCGAAAAAGATTTGTTCACGTTGAATCCCGCATAGCTTGACAATCGCTCAATAAAAGGCTCGTGTCGCTTGGTGTAAACAAATGCTGAAGAAATAAAGTCGTGGTATTTCAAAAGACGTTTATAAAAGCGTGACAGGTTACGAATCATGCAAATATGCATATAAGCCCGAAACTAAACAGCAATTTACTGCATGGGTCTTCCAAGATGAACCAAATCCAACAAAAGTTGTTCGCGGTCGAAGCACTCCAAAAAAATGGTGGCTTGTTTTTTTGGACTAACAGGTCATGTGGCAACTATACCGTTGGATCAGCAAAGAACAGTCTATTATAAATAGTACACCACCTCCATTTGTTTGCCAGAAGTGTTTGGTGAATTGAGGAAAACAAACGTTGCAGAATCAGTCTTCACTATGACAATGCGAGCTCTCACACATCTCATCATACAACCGATTCTTTGACGAGTGAAAAAATCGAATTAATGCATCATCATCCGTACAGTCCTGATTTGGCACCTAACGCTTTCTTTTTGTTTCCGTACATCAAACAAACAAACTATGTGAACAACGATTTTCTACTCCCGAAGAAACTGTTGATGCGGTCAAAAACCATGTTTTGGAGATGTCTGAAACGAATGGAAAAAAATTTTTGCCGATTGGTTCAAACGCAGCAAAAATGTATCGATCAACGTGGCGAATACTTTGAAAAGCAATAAATCCCTTTTTTGTTAACAAATTAATGTTTTTTATTGTTAGGCTCAAAATTTTAAGCCAAAGAGAAACGGTCCAAGAATTGAGCCTTGTGCAACACCACATTTAACCTTAATCCACTTCGATTTAGTATCCTCAACTTTAACATGCTGAGAGCGATTTGAAAGGAAGTTTGAAATCATTCTAGAAGATGAGTGAGCAAAATTATACATATTTTGCAGTTTTGATAAAAGTAAACTGTAATTGACGGAATCCAATGCTTTAGTGAAGTCGGAGAGTACCAAAGCTTGTAACAAATTACTGGTAATTTAATTGTGTAAATCAGTAGATACTTTCAAGAAGGCAGTTTCACTACTATACTATACTACGAAAACCGGACTGCCATTGCGAAATGAGCTTATTATCCGACACATACTGAAGAATTTTCGAGCTCATTAATTTCTCTAGAATTTTGCAAGGATGTTCTCTCCAGTATACAAGGTACACAAAAGAACACAGCTAAAGTAAGCTTATTGGCCAATAATTAGAGACTTACTTTGGTGCAGAACGCTTATTATTGAGTAAACTCAGAATTTGTGAGACAAGACTTAAAAATATACACTAAACTGTCAAGAATTACAGGCAATAACAGTTTGAAAAATGATGGAGCAATATGGTCGACCTCTGTGGCGACGGACCTAACGGACATGCATGCCTTGAAAACCACTTTATGTGATACACATCGGAAACTGAAACTGATGTGATCTGCCACGTTCAAACTGATATTGGGAATGGGCTGTGTTAAGTAAATTTTACAAGGTGTAGCAAAATAAATATTATGATCATCAGTATTCAATTCACATGGTGGCAAACCCTTTCCGAATACGACGAACTACTTCAAATCAGACCACAGTTTCTTAGAAGGCATTGAAATAGTTCTTCTTTGTCCTTTTAATTACAGTATTCGTCTTATTTCTGATTGCTTTGTACCTGGAAGAACATTCCTGCGACTTACATCTCTTTTACCTACGGAAAAGCTGTTCTCTTTCATCAATTACATATTCAATTTTACGAGAGTACCAAAGAATACGATTTAGAGTAATCCGTTTTATATGTAGAGGTGCATATTTGTCGTGAAGATATGATATGAGACCAATAAATAAAATTTCATTTGCTCCTTGACTGATGAAGAGTCCCGTATACAAGCCCAAGGAAGGGTGAAAAGTTCAGACAGATAAGACAGAGAGTAGGGTATATAGTCCCACCATCCTCTCGCCAAGTAACAAACCCCATCCAGCGTTTAATTACAGAACACCAATACACGCCTGCATATGAATAAACTAAAAACTATTTTGATAATTACCCAATAAAACATTCTCAGAACGCAGGTAAACGAGTGTAGTTGTTATAACATTTTAATAAATTTTTGCTGTGCTTTGCGTTAATTACTTTATTATCTAACAAGTAAAAATGCATGCCAGAGATGGCACGTGAACGATTTATTAATTAAATTGAGTTTAATAACGATTAATTTTAAAATTAAACCATGTTTTGGATGAAGTTGCATGTGCTTTATGTGTTTTTGTAAAATGAACCAATCCAGTCCTTGTTTTCAGAAAGAAACAAATATTGTCATATATTTTCGTCTTTTGCATGAATAGGTAGTGCAACTGAGACAACGAGTTAAAAACAAAAACTGACAGAACATAGGATATCCTTGAATACCTTCAAGATCCTGTCAAACTATTAATAATAATGTACATCAGGTCACACTACCATTAATCCTTTGAAAAAAAGATAAGTTTCGCATTGAACAACGTACTGGTTTATTTTCTCGCGTTTAGCAATTTTTATTCGTTACGCTGTTGGAAATAATATCAAAGAAGAAATGGTAAGTTTAACATCATCAGCAGCAACAACAAACGGAATAGATACTTACAATGCAGTTGTAAATGCACTTGCTAAAAAAAACCATAGATCCTTTCAAAATTGTTTCTGTAACGACTAATGGCAGTGCTGTCGTTTGGAAATGCTCAAGACCATTGTTTGTTCCCAAAGCGGAGTACTTTCGGAAAAAAACGGATTACACGACTAAATAAAAACCGATCATATTAAATTAAAATTTTATTAAAAATTATTTGTTGTAACCCTGAGAGTGCCACTTAAAAAACTTTCTTGGTACCTTTTTTTCGGAAAATACACAAACGACGCTTGAACATAACAGAAATAAAATAAGTAAAAAACGAATTTTCAAACAAAACTGAGGCCAAGCCGCATAAAAAAGTAGGTGGACTCAGATTTTTTGAGTGGAACAGTTCTCTTGAATATTCTTTCTCTTCATGAATCAAATCACTTATTACCTCTGATTGATCATACTGAAATATATCGGTGATTGTCAGCGAATAAAATCTGAGTCCACCTCTGTGTGTGAAGAAAAGTTTATTTTCTACTTTTTCATGCGGCTTGGCCTCAGTTTTGTTTGAAAACTCATTTTTTACTTATTTTATTTTCGGCCTTTTTCACGTTAACTAAATTGTTATTACATGCTGCATGGAGATATTTTAAAACAATTTTATGACGGCTGAAAAGACATGATTTACCAGTTTTTCAAAAAATTTATTCGAGTATGAAATCGTTGAAGTACTGCAATGGTTTTCTGAAATTCAAATTATGATTTAAACAGCGCTTATTAGCTGTATTCCAACTTGATCCCATATAACATGAATTTTCCCGATTTTCCATGTTTTCCAGAGAATTTTCCTATTACTATGAATTTTTTTTTTAAATTTACGTGAATTTTCCTCGATTTTTCATGCAAGCTTTCATGATTGTTGAAGAGAAAGTATTGATGCCAGTAGGATGGAAAAAATATGAGTCCGCATAGCTTATAAAGCTTTTTTGTCGGAAAATTTTCCGGAAAATTCAGAAAATTCCCTAAACTTTTCGAAAATTTTCCAGAAAAATTAGAAAATTCTGCATTTTTCCTGAAACAGATTTATCACTAATAATATCGATGAAAATTTTTCCGATGATTTTCCCGCTTTTCCGGGTTTTCCATGGAGTTTTCCACAAAAGCAACTTTATGCAACTCATTTCGCTCTACAACTTTGTCTTAGGTTGCAAAACGCTCAAACGCTTCCTTGGTCGGAAAAACTTCGGAAAAGCGTTTTACATGAATATTCCTTGATTTTTTCTGCAAGTTTTCACCGGAGAGAAAGTAATGATGCCAGTTGATAGGGAACTTGATCCTGCATAATTTAGAAAACTTTTTTACCGGAAAATTTACGAAAATGTCGGAAAATTCCGGAATTTTTTTTCGGAAAAATCAGAAAACTCTGCATTTTTCCTTAAACGGGTTTATCACTAATCAAATGTGTACTAAATTTTCAAATGATTTTTCCCCATTTTCCGGGTTTTCCATGGAAATTTACGGTTCAAATTTTGATAGATTCAACTGTCACGCGACATGAACCTGTGTGCCAAATTTCAGCTACCTGTGTGCCAAATTTCAGCTCGCTGTGATGACGAAAAGTGGGTCTACGAGAGTGTCGAAAATAGTAAAAAAGAAATATATAAATAGACAGACAAATTCGGGTACGAGTTAAAGGGAATGGCTGGTCTCAAAAATGCAATAAATGTTAAAAAATCTCAACTCTAAAAATACAAACTTTCTTGCCTTTTTTCGTCGAACGTATTTAATCATTATTACCTGAAGAAGTTTTTCTTTTTTTCATATTTCCGATTTTTCTGAACCAATTCAATTTCAAAATTTAGTCACGATCTGATGAAAACCTTCAGACATGGAGAACAGAACGCCTCAACGGTGAGCAGCGTATAAACCTTCGTAGGGTTGCCATACAAGAATTTCGTTTTTCACTATATATTTCGACACTCCCCCAGAACGCGTCAGCGGAGAGAGCTGAAATTTTGTGCATAATAAATAAATACAAAAATAGTAAATACAATTCTAAAAATAGACTAAATCGGGGAACCCTTTCTTGATCTTTTCATACGAACATTGTAGTTTTTTTGCATATCTTGTGAAAACGTATTTATCGTACTGAAAAGTTCTTCAGAATATAAAATCCTATAAAATTGGTTATACATAATCCTTTTTACAGTCCAATGAGCCGTTCTAGAAATAAATGTGAAAAAACACTATCAATTAAACTTACATACCGTGCGAAATTACACATAGGCATTCATCTAAGGTATCGTAAGAATTGGTCTAAGACCAATTCTAGTTTTTGGCCTTATTTTGGCATTGATTTATTATTTCTTGTAACTCCTGTTTTTGAAGTAGTTTTCTTATGAATTAATTCCTCCATACCCATGAAGAATTTTCAATGGATTTGAAGTTGAACGAGGTCTTAAGGTAAACTTAAATTTTGTGAGAAAGAAAAGGAGAAATTAATATTAAAGTTTTAAATTAAGTTCTATAATTCTATGTTCTTTTCAATGAGAGAATTCTTCTGATATGATTGAACTTGGTATATTTCAACGTAGGAACACTACCAAACCATCCTTTCAAGTTCAATCTATACTATGTACCATGCATAGTTACTCAAACCACTCCTCCCGCACCTAGGTGAATAAAAACTTTTTAATAAAAAAGTTTTTAAAATAAAATGGACTCCATAATACCAAAAACGGAGTCTTTTATAAATGGATTAGTACCGGTGTACGCTATTAGGTTTCGGAGTACAAATACTCCGATCGGAGTATAAACGACAGCACTGACTGATGGTGCTCGCAATATGACTGGAGAGGTAAATGTGTTTGTCAGGTTGTTTGTTCAGCTCATTTGACATTCAATTCTGGGCTTCTATTGTATCATACATCAGCAGGCATCAGCAAATGCCGGTTTAAACTCACTGGACGATATTATGATTGTTATTACACAATTAGTCAATTATATATCTGCACGCCCTTTAAATAAACGAAAATTTTCTCAACTATTAACTGAGGTAAATTCAGTGTACAATGGTTTACTTATGTAGAGCAACGTCCGATGGTTTTGTTATGGTAGAGTTCTTCAAAGATGATTCGTTGATTTTTTTATTTGAAAGTTTTTTAAATAACGAGAAATTAATTGAAAAATATTACCAATTAATGGATACTGAATGGATTTCAAAACTCATATTTTTTACTGACTGCAAGGCTGTAATAAAACAATTATTATAATGTTTTGATATATTTAAAGCTTTCGAAAATAAATTAGACATTTTCAATTGTGACATTATTTTGAATATATATAAATATTTTCCAAACATAAGTAAATGATTTCCAAATTTAGATTCTCATGAAAAAAATAACAAAATTAAATTAACAAAATATTTTTCAGGTTATTCAATCACTAATAAAAAAATTTACTTTAGTATTTAAAGAATTCAAAACATTTGCAGAAACATTAAAATTCATTATGTTCCCAGACACAACATCGGCAGATAAACTTAATTTAAAAATTTTTGAATGGCTGAATTTAGAAGATGTTGCGATACAATTGATTGATTTTCAATCCAGTTCCATATCAACATAAAAGTTTATCGATTTAAGAAATGAACTGGAAACCATTAAAAATAATCGGTTATTGAATAAGTTTCATAAGAATGCGGAAGTAGAATTATTAAAAACATTCAGTTCTTTAAAAAAAACTAGCGATATGGATGGAATTTTATAAAAAACAAATTTAGAAATAGAATGACTGAAGAATCCAGTGCAGCTTGTGTTTTATTAAAAGTATCAAAATATGATCCTGACATAAAGTATTTGTCTACCAATAAACAAAAATTCCATTAATTGTTATAATTTACCAATGAATTCATCATTTAGTTTTTTTTTTTAATTATTTTTTAATGTCAATCCTTTATTTCTTAAGTATTCGATTTCATTTGATTGTCCTTGTTTCAATTGAGTTGCTTCGAAGTCTTAAAAATTTTTTATTTTTCTGCAAATTTATAGGTATGATGTTTGCTCTATCAATTTTGATACCAGTAATATATTCCTATTTTTGCTTAGTCCCCTTGTTCTTGTACGTTTTGGAAAATTAAAACTATTTTTAATTGACGTATTTTGTAGCGTTGGTAATTTTTTTTTATTTTAAATTTATTTGTATATCCACAGATTGTTACTATGTGGTTACAATGATTATGTATAAAGGCATAACATATATTTAATTTAGTTTTTGTGTATTAATTTGTGACGTTGTCTAAATACAATTCTGAAACACTTATATTTTTATGAATTTTTCTTAATTAAAAACTATTCGGCACGCCAGCAACGCGATAAGTAATATTTGTAATTTTCTGGCACGCGTTACATAAAAACGTTCGACTCCGACTAGATGAATGCCCGTATGAAATTTCATATGGTCACCCATTTTTAGCAATTTTGATTTTTGCGGTAGTTTTTCGCATATATTTCTAGAACGGGGCATCTGACAGAAAAAATTATTATAAACAATTTTATAGAATTTCATATTCTAAAGAAGTTTTTAGCACAATAAAAATGTATAGAACTAATCGTTTTCACAGTATCTGTACAAAATCTTAATTTTGATATTGCAACACCAAGAAGGGGTTTCCTGATTTATTCCATTTTTAAAATTTTATTTTTTGTTTAGTATAGAAACACTATGTACCAAATTTCAGCTCTCTATGTCGACGCGTTCTCAGGCAATATCCAAATATATAGTGGAAAACGAAATTTTTGTATGGCAACCCCACGAACGAGTTGCCCGTTCATTGTCTCTGATACGTTTTGAATGTTTTGCAACCATTTTTTTTTTCTATTACGTTCATTTTGTATCCGTTCATACTGGCAATGCTTTTTATTGTTTTTAATTCTTTTATAAAGTTCTCTATATGCAAAGGTATTTTACACGTTCGATATATCATACTATTTAATGCGGCCAATATTTAGACATGAGACAGTGTGAGTCGTTGGTGATATATCTTGCAGTGTTTGTAGGTTTCCGGTAGATTCCTATTTATATTTTATTTTGGTTTTTGGTTAGCTTTGTGTCTAGAAATGGTAGTTTTCCATCACGCTCTGTTTCAACTGTGAACCAGCTCCTGCGTGAGGCTCTTAAAGCTCATAATCTAAATCAGGTGCACTCAGTGTTTACTAGAAATGGAAGAGTGTACTTGAAAAAGGTGAAAGAGGGGCCTGCAGTGCAAATAAGAAGCACACTTCAGCTTACTGCCATGATCGAATCTTAATGTTTATCTATATTGGAGACGAATAGAATCACAGTGATCATTACTAAATATTGGAGGATGATTCCGTTACTAATGTTTGTCATAGTTTTACTTATTACTCTAGTAATTTGCTTTCTATTCATAACATTTTCTGTAGCTCTTTTTTGCTCTTTTATAATTTTTTTTTCTTTTTTTTTCTAGTTATTCGCTTATTATCTGTAAAATATTTTCTAATTTTTCGTATCTTCTTTATAAAAATTTTAATTTTTTTATTTCTTCTACTATTGTTGGAACAAATCTTGCATTCATGGCTTGACTGTTGGGAAGACGGACCTGTTTGTTACATATCTTACATGTCTTATAGCCAAATTTACAGCCTCATCGCTTGCACTCGCCTGTCACTCGCTTGTCACTCGTCTTCTGGCACCAATGGATAATAATCTGAGTCACTTGAACAGAGTGGGAATAATGCTGAAGATCTTTTGTGGGCGGACTAGGGGCCTAAACGTAATGCACTTAAATGCTAGAAGCATACGTCCCAAAATCGATGAAATGCGTCAAACGTTTCTAGGATCAGGGGTTCATGTGCTTTTTGTGAGTGAGACATGGTTACATTCAGGGATACCGAATTCTATGGTAGATCTGGTTGGTTTTAAATTATACCGCAATGATAGAGCTGATCGTGTGGAGTTAGTCGCCATTTATGTGAGAGAAAATTTGAAGGTAAAAGTGATATATCGGTCTTCTGCTAATGTGATGGCGTCTTTGGCCCTCGGGGTGAACAATGGATATGAAAAATGTCTTCTGTGCGCTAATTACTGCCCGCCTGGCCATTTCAGTAATGACAATTTTTCTGAATTTGCCGAAAATATTGCTCGTTTTACACGTAACTATACTAAGGTGATATTAGGCGGTGACTTCAACGTGAATGTTCTTGGCTCAACCACTAGAACAGTGGAATTCACACAATTAATGCAAGCATTGCACTTAAATATTGTGAATAGACTCCCTACTTATCACAACACTTCTAATCCATCCTTACTCGACTTATTCCTCGTTCCCGAACTTGAAAAAGTGCTTTTCCACAATCAACTCGAGTCGACCTCGTTATTTGACCATGACATACTTTTTGTAATTTATCAATTTGCTGTCAGTTCAGTTACTCCTAAGAAGCTAATATCTTTTAGAGATTTTAAGAATTCTGACACCACAGCCTTACTCAGTGAATGTGCGTCGTTATCATGGGACAATCTATACCGACTTCCTCTAGTGGATGACAAAGTCAAAGTCTTTCGTGAAACAATTATTTATTTGTTTGACAAATATATTCCCTTCAGAACTCGAACTATTAAGCTGGGTGGCTGCCCCTGGTTCTCTCGTGAAATCAAAGTCTTAATAATTGAGCGTGAGTATCTGTATCGAAGGTACTTACGTCTTGGGACTACTTATAGTCACAATTGCTTTAGAGCGACAAGTAATACGGTTAATTCCAGGATTCGTGCTGCAAAGCGTAGATATTACAGTTCGAAGTTTGACTGTAATCTGTCTTCGAAGGAGCTATGGAGTAATTTAAAAAATTCAGTTGTTTTTTGGTAAAGAAAAACTGAGTTGTGACCTTACTCTGGAGGCATTAAATGCTCATTTCACCTCTTCGCATTATCTAGCCCCGGCGTCCGATGTGTTATCTGCAGAAATTAGAAGATCGGCAGATGAGAATGGAGGATTCAGTTTTCGCTGCGTCTATGCTGAAGAAGTCATCCATGCTATAAACTCCATAAAATCGAGTGCGAGCGGTCCGGACAAAATTTCCCCTAAATTTCTTAAGCTTATTTTTCCGTTGATTTTTGCTCCCATTCTTAACATTTTCAACACTTGTCTCACTACCTCCGAGTTTCTTGCATCATGGAAAATTGCGAATGTGTTACCTCTAGCTAAATCAAAGTCTCCCGAAAGCCCAAATGACTATAGACCAATAAGCATCTTATGCTTTCTATCCAAGGCACTCGAGAAGTTACTGTACTCGCAGGTCCTGGAGCACTCAGACACCAACAATCTCCTAACCCGTTGGCAGTCAGGTTTTCGGCCTTCTCATAGCTATGAGACTGCTCTTTTGAAAGTAACTACCGATATCCGTAAATGTCATTTCAATTTTGCATCCTCGGCCGTAATTTTAATATCCAACTTTCTTACTGAGAGCTATCAACAACTGAGTATCGCTGACCATCTGTCAAGCTTACTGCCATTGTCATCGGGGGTACCGCAGGGTTCCATACTTGGTCCCCTTCTTTTCAGTCTTTATATTAATGGCCTCCCTGAAAACATTATGTATTGTAATATACATCTTTATGCCGATGATGTACAATTATACTTCAGTCGGCCTATAGGTCTGATCGAAGATTGTGTCGACCGCATAAACTCGGATCTGCATAGAGTTGTTAGTTGGGCAGAAGACAATCTCTTAGTATTAAACCCCACTAAATCACATGCAATGTCAATATATAGGTAGAGCTTGGACACAACCGATATTCCCCCTATTGCTTTGAACTCTGTCAATTTGACGTATGTCAATACGGTTAAGACCCTTGGAGTTCTCCTTAATACATCAATGAGTTGCTGTGACCAAGTTAATAGTACCGTTGCTAAAATTTACATGGGACTTTGATGGCTGTGGTTGTCTGCTGATATACTGCATAGATGTTTGCGTATGAGGCTCGTAAAAATATTACTCCAACCTTATTTTACAGCGGGTTGTTTAGTATTCCCGCATTTAGATTCCACATGCGCTCGAAAGTTAAATGTAGCTTTTAATGATTGCACGAGATTTATATTTGGGATGAGACGTTATGACCACATCACACCTGTTCGGTATGCTTTCTCCGATTGCTCCTTAAATACGATGCCCATCCACAAACAAATTATCTTTTTACACAAGTTAATTTACAACAAAAAGCCATTATATAGGGTTTTCCAATAAGAGGTGTTATTTTGATATTCAAAGAAAAATGCCATTTTTTGAGATAAATGATCGGATCTTTATTTCATTATAAAGAGGAAGGTATGCCGTAAATAATGGAAAATAACATCAGCCAAATGACCACCACGACCACATCCATACAGGACCATATCCTTTTCATGAAATTTTCCATAACCATATCGCAAAGTGGCTGCCCTATGTCCTCTATAGCCTCACGAATTCCATCTTTGAGGTCTTGAATCGACGCTGGGCTATTGGCGTAGACCTTCTCTTTCACGTGCCCCAAAGGAAGAAGTCGCAAGGTGCTAAGTCACAAGATCTCGGTGGCCAATTGTGATCACCTCTTCGAGAGATAACACGGTCCGGAAACTTTTCCCGTAAAAGATCAATGGTTTCGTTGCTTGTATGGCACGTAGCGCCGTCTTGTTGAAAGTAAACGTTGTCCAGATCAATGCCATCCAATTCCGGCCATAAAAAATCATTAATCATCTGTCGATAGCGCAATCCATTCACCGTAACTGTTGCTCCAGCCTCATTTTCGAAAAAGTAAGGTCCAATGACCCCGCGGGACCATAAACCGCACCAAACAGTCACACGTTGAGGATAGAGAGGCTTTTCAACAATAACTCTTGGGTTTCCCGAGCCCCAGATGCAACAATTTTGCTTGTTGACGAAGCCATCGAGGTGGAAATGGGCCTCATCACTCAAGATGAGTTTTCGATGGAATTTCGGATCATATTCATGCATTTCAAGGACCCAATCAGCAAAGACTCGACGTTGTTGATGATCGGCCGGCTTGAGTTCTTGTGTTAACTTTACTTTATAAGCCTTAAGACCCAAATCTTTATGCAAAATACGGTGTAATGACGTTTGTGGAATGCCTAATTCCAAAGAACGACGAGGAATGGACAAACCTGGGTTTTCTTCAACACTTTCGGCTACAGCAGCAATATTCTCGGCTGTTCTTGAGCGACGTGCACGGGTTTTATTCTTCGCATCACTAACTTGTCCCGACAGCTCGAATTTTTCTACCAATTTCTGTATTGCGGTCCGACAAGGTGCTTCACGACGACCCAAAAATGTTCGAGTTTTACGAACCGTCTCTGCCACATTTTCACCATTTTTATAGTGAATTTTAATAATTTCAATGCGTTGTTGACTCGTGTATCGTTCCATTTTTATTAATGGCGTAGTTTCTACTTGTCAAATGTCAAAAAATGACAGCTCCAGAAGTGACATCTCCCGAAATAGCGGGCTAATTAAAATAACACCTCTTATTGGAAAACCCTTTATCTCAGCGACGAACTGAATTTCATGCATTCTTCAAGGAATTTAAACATCTCTATTCCACGTCATAGATATTCCATATATGAAAACTCCTACTTTGTTCAAGTTGTACGTATTTGGAACTCAATTCCAGCGGTTATTCAGAGGACGAGCCATGCGAGAGTTTTTAAGAGGCTTATTTTTCAGTATTTGCCACTTGATGGTTGATTTTGTGGTTTTTTGGGTCTGGTTTTTCCAGCAGTCTTGCTATGTGCATATGTAAATGTAATTTCGTTTAATTTAATTTAATTTAATTTAACTTCTTTCTTCAATTTTCATTATGTTTAATTTTTTTTTCAATGATTATAATTACAATTATATGAAAATATTTTTTCTTTCTCTTTTTTCTTTCTGTTTTTGATTTGTATTCTAATATTGAATTTGAATTTTATATTTTAAATTATTTATAGGTATAGTTTTGCTTGCAATTATGTAGGATAGGTATAGATACTTCCTCTTTAGGTTAGTACTGAAAAAGATTTTGTTATCTTGTTGTACAATCCCTAATAAAATTAATTGCATTGAATTGAACTTAATGAGTTGATGTCCGTTATTTAGAGTCGTTAGCAGATTTGATATTTATGATTTTTTCACTATAGAGAAGATGTCGTCCACATACCTTATCCAAACTTTTGGTACTTTACCGTCCTTATATAATTTAGTTTCAAGCTCTCCTGGAAAAACATTAGCTATGAAACATGAAAGTGGAATTCCCATGTTTGCTCCCATCGTCTGTTGTACTCATTTTTATAGCTGAATTGTGTCTACTTCATACAGAGCGATGCTGCTTTATGAAAAATGTTAGCTTATTCATCAGATACGTCACTACTGTTTAACCAATTACTAAGAACATCTAGTGCTGCGGGTATGGGAATGCTGGGATAGAAGGATTCAACATCAAAGGATACCATTAACTCGTCTTGCGTCAATGTTACATTTATAATAATATCTACGAATTCAAAGGTGTTTCTTACATACCTTCCAGGTAGTTTTGGTAGAGATGTGAACTCTTTGAAAAGTAGTTTGGCAATCTTGTAGGATGGTGAATTTACACTAGCAATAATGGGACCAGGTTTATGTATTTTAGGTAGTCTCTATATTTGAGGTAGTCTCTATATTTGAGGTAGTCTTGGGCTTGAGACTGATAAACGCCTTTTAGGAAAGTTTTTTACTGATGGTAGCTGGTTCTTTTATTATTCCGGGTAATAGATTCCGTGTAATCTTTTCAAAATTCTCACTGGCAATTGTATTTATTATTTTGCTATTATACTCTTGTTTGTCCACGATTATAAGGGAATTTGCCTTTATCAGCTTTAATGTAATCTACATCTTTCTGTCGAATTTCCTTGATAGGCTTAAAGTCATCGTTGTGTGTGATTTTGTTATTAAGTGCGTATTTAATTACAGGTTTCACTAGTTTGCGAATATTTTCTTTATCATGGTTGTGTAAAAACTTTAAAACTTTATTGCCCTCTCAACGTCAACTATTGCACTTTCAATATCTGGTTTTTGTGATCTCGGAGTAAAATTCAATCCCTTATCTAGTATTGTCATCTCTTTCTCACTAAATTGTGCAGTTGAGATATTTTTCACATAATCTGGTACACTTTTTATGCTTTCATGTTTGTCTTTATTTTTACTTAATAACTTTTTGAATTCTTTGTTCAATTTTTCCTTTTTCTTTTGTATGCTTTTTATCACAGTTTCATTAATAGATTCCAGTGTTTCTTCCTGCCAGATTATATATTTCACACAATTTAATTTTTTTATAATTCTTAAATATAGATTATATAGTTCAAGTGCAATGTCACTCAATTTAGCATGAAGGTATTTTCGTTTTAAGCCATTTATATTTACCATTATTATTAACGTTTTCTCGTTTTGTTTTTTAAAGGTAAAAAATAGCTCTATGGGGTTTCCAGAAACTCTGTGAAATAACTTTTATTGTTATGCGTGGGTGTCCCATCCATTTTGCTATATCATCATTATTTCTGTGCGATACAAACGGAATGACAAATTTAGTATACATTATAGATTTCATCTCGAGTATAAAAATTTTGACCTGCATGCGGTACAGATTAAAATTATCCAATTCATTCCAAATTTTGATACAAGTTATTGTCGCATAATGTTACATTTCTATGGAGAGGCAGGTATAATTTTAAGAAAATATTTTATCCTTATAAATATGGATCACCCTAATGCTCATATACATAAACGTCATACGTAAATGATTGACTGTGAAAATTTTATTTTGAAATTAACTAAGCATACCTACTGCAAGACTAAAATTTTCTTTGTTATTCTGATATTATTATTATATAATATTTACGTATACATAGTAAGTATAAGCAGTCCTAAAGTCAACGCAGAAGCCTCATAATATCAAACTCTACATCAGTGTATAACCCTTGAAATCCTTGAAAGCTTATAGCCCCGTAACTTGTGCAATAGGTGAAGGATGAGAATTAACTAATAATCTGTTTTCCTTTAATTCAGGCTGAAAAACATTTCGTATATCTCACCGTCACTAATTAACTGGCATTGATTATAATCCCATAATAAATCTAGGGCAGTATTCCAAAACTTAACCAGATAGTTAGTATGGGTATTTCACAGTTATGTGCAAAATGTCTTCAACCATGAACTTATGCTTGCCTACTGGGCTATATATTATGAACTCCATCAGAGTAATTTCAACCGTAATATAGTACATACTTGGAAAGTTTTCCGGAAATTATGAAAATGGGTATTTTTATAGATTTCGACGTGCTCTTCTCGAATTTTCACTTTGCCAAAATGTGATAAATTAAACGAGAGAATATTTCCTAATTTTTTTTTTAATTTCAGCAGTCTACAATGATTGTTAGTATCAGTCACAGTAAATACGAGTACTCATATTGCTGAAAAATTTTCAGTAAAAATTCAAATCTCTTAAATTTTACCAGTACCAGTAAATTAATTGGTACTAGCGAACGCCAGTAACTACCGGTAAGAATCAGTAGGCCAGTAAACGCCAACAATAACCAGTAACCATCAGTAATCACCGGTAACCTACCAAAATGCCAATTATCCATAAATATCTATGAAAAATTCATTAATGTGTTTTACACGAAACTATTTCACTAGTTGATTTCGAAAAATTCTTATAAACATCACCGCGAATTTAAATTAGTCTTCATCATTTGGAGTAATCGCTTCTCTATGCAAGATGTTTCATAATGCTCGTTTGCTTTCATGGGTACCAATTTTTCGAAATTGGAATCAGGAAGCATGCGCCTGCGGTAGGAATTTGTTAACCCGGTAAAGAATTTTTAATAATAATTCACCCATTTTTCAAATAGATTGGTGTATAAATTGGAATTTAATTCTTGTTATTTGTATTACTAGTGATTACTGGTTGTTACTAGTTATTACTGGCTATTATGACTTGAATTTTTGATGAATATTTTTCACCAGAATACTTACTAGCACTGGTTGCAAAATCAGTAAGGATTTACTTAAATATCACACAGGTCTGTGTTTCAGCATATGAACACCGCAAAGTCTACTCAAACACGCGTATTGGCATAAAATCTCATTTCCCACCACCATGTGCATCATTCTGTAACATGGAGAGTTGGCGAGTTTAGGATATGAGCATTTTCGTTTTCCCCGATTAAAACTCCATAACTCTCCATTCTCGATTCTCTAACATACTTGGGTAGATAGAAAAACCTGAGAAGTGTCGCAATATTGAAGGGCAGCTAACTCTATGTGGAAGGGTCGTAGAGTATTGGAGTTAGTTTTTTAAACAGACTGAGGGTCTAGAGTACAAAAATATAGATGAACAATTTCTGGGGGAGAGGCTTTTGGGGATGGGGTTTGTACCACCACCCATGGATGATTATCTACAACACGTCATGTTTGAAATCAAATTAAAGATGGAGGAACGGGTAATTGAGTGGTATAGTTTGTTTTTGATCATTTTAACGTCTGTAAATGACTTTTAGTCGCTGAAAAACGGATTTTTTGAACTTGGGTCAAATATACTCCATTTCCTGTATTTTGCATATATTTCTTCCGTTCTTTGTTTTATATCATTTTTGTTATGGAAAATGAATTTCCACGACTTATCAGTTCTTCATACCGATGAGTTGAAGATATGTCTATTTTTGTACAAAAAAGCGTCCACTTTTCTACCATAAACAGGACTGATATACTTCATTTCCAGTTATCTCCAAAATCATCTCTTGTGTACTGGAAGACAAGCAAATTGACTTGATTTAAAAATTTTTGGCGGATACCTTGAGACTCCGAAATCCATATTTTTCTGTAAATATTGCCAGGATTTCCATAATTTGTTTTGGTAAATATAGGCAGGATATGCGATGAATCCATAATTTAATTTGAAAATCCTAAATACCTAGGTACCTTTCAAAAAACACAACAAAAACAGACAATACTGTCAGTTGAGAAATATTCTTCTTACGTCTCCACAACTAAAACAGCCGAGAGTTTTGTCGAGTGGAATAGAGAGTTTAATAATTCTCAATATAAATTCCCAGAATTACAAAATTCCGAATGGAGAGTTAAGTGTCAAAAGAACTCTCATCTCTACAACACCACAACTCTCCGTATTAGTGAATCTGGCGCCATGGGGTAGAGTAAGTTACGCGTTTTTTTGTTTTTTGTTTTTGTATCCCCAGAAGACCTCACCTACATGTAATGCACTAATTACAAACTTTAGTATATTCTCCTTCGTTTCCCTATCCGTGTTGGAGCCGGCTTTTCGAGCTCATTCATCGTCTTCAGTAAGAACCGACCGAAACGTCACAGATAGAAATTTCTTCCACGTTAATCGTGATCGGGTTATCAGCTTGAATAATCATCCTCTTCCTCATTTTCGTCATAGGTTTGCTCGAGAATAATCTCCGTTTTCTCCTCCTCATAGCTATCTTGTAGTGGTAGTTGCAAATTATTACAGGTACCATTGCAATTCGTGAAAATAACGGAGCACTTTAATCCAGCTTTTCTGCATCCACAGGTTCCCGATTTCTCTTTTTGCTTTTGCAAGCAATCAGTTTCAACAAGATTTCTGGAGCTGGGGGATCGAATGTGGTGAGATTTAACATGTTTTTATACCCTAGATGAAATCATAGGGGTATACTAAGTTTGTCATTCCGTTTGTAACACCTCGAAATAATGATGGTAGAGCAAAATGGATTGGACACCCATTCATAATATTAAAATTTATTTTGATTTTCACATGTCCGTCCGTCCGTCCGTCCGTCCGTACGTACGTACGTCCGTCTGTGCGCACGATAACTCGAGAACGCGTATACTTAGAGAGGTGAAATTTTGTACACGGACTTTAAAAAAAAAGTAAAATTAAGTTCGAAAATGAGACAAATCGGGCAACTCCTTCGTGGGGTTGCCATATAAAAATTTCGTTTTCCGCTATATATTTGGACACTGCCTGAGAACGCGTCGACGTGGAGAGCTGAAATTTCGTATGTGATGTTCTTACTAGACTGGACTAGATCGGGCAACTCCTTCTTGGTGTTGCCATATAAAAATTTAGGTTTTTTACGTATAATTTGAAAACGATCAGTCCAAGACATTTTCATTGTACTAAAAACTTCTGCAGAATACGAAATCCTATAAAATTGGTTATAATCATTTTTTCTGTGCGACAAACCGTTCTAGAAGTATATGCGAAAAACGACTTCAAAATCAAACTTGAATAGATCGGTGAGCATACGAAATTTAATACGGGCATTCATCTAGGGTATTATAAGAATTGGTCTTACTTAGACCAATTCTAGCTTTTTTACTTGTTTAAATAACTTTTATCAACTCACTAGCCTCTGACTAAATAACTTTGTACCCGAGCGCCTGAGTGCCTGAGAGATCCGTTCGTGCTGAAATAGTTTTAAGGTAGTAAACGTGGATGGATTCACATGGGGTTTTTGGATTTAGAATTAGTGAAAAGGGAATTTCCTATGGGGTGAAATTTTTTTACGTTCTTATTTTTTCATCCCCATCGCTCTGGATTTTATTCAACTCCATTCCAGTGCTTGACCTATTGAAAGATTCGGAACGAATGTTGCCGTGCTACTGCTTCTGTCGGTAGCAGCGATGCAATATTAATATATATATAATATAATAAAATAAGTAAATAATTTTATTATTATTTTTTGATTTTGTGAAACAAGTGTATCTATAGTTTGTTTAACGAAATAGTTTTAACTTCACTTTAACCGTATAATGCATGGAGGAAGCGTTCTCAGCAATGATCTCTGGGTCAACATTTTGATATTTGATTACCTGGACAAGTTCAGTTTAATCTAGGATTTATCGGAGTACATTGACATATTTTTTTATTTCCTTCATTAAAGAGTGCTGATGTTGTATCACAGCCATTGAAGGCATGCAAGAATTATAATATATTATATGCGGCTTTTTATCTATGATACTTTTTGTTATGTATATATGAATATATTTGTTGTAAAATTTTTCCTTTTCCTAGCTTTAGAAAATATGTTCGAACGCGTAGGTAGAACCATCAAAATAATAAGAAGATCTACATCTTAGCCGACAACTATTGTCCTTTCTTTTAACACTTGACTTACGAAATATCTCCAATCCGTTTTCCTTCACTTCAGTTACCTCAATGCAATGGATTTTCACAAATGAAACAGTTCACTTCTTTAGAAGCCCTGGCTCTGAAAATGTGAACGATACACGCTCGTATTGATGATTCAGGCAGAATATTTAAACTTTGTCGGCAGATATTTTACAGAAAAGGCCTCAAGGCCAAGGGCGGCGGCCCTTTATATCTGTGACAGACCGTATAAGCCGTAGCAGAGAAGATATTATTAACGCGTAGTAAATTTTTTTCGTTAATATACAAAATACGAGTGTTGGTGTAGATCTGTGTTGGTTTGCGGCACTCGACACTGAAACTACTCATATTGCAAAAAAGGAAAAATAGATACTATCTGCTTATATTATAGGAAATTTTCTCTAGTGTCTGGGCGCCATTTTTCCAATATGGCGATGAAAGATATAAGGTGGCAAATTCGAAAAGAGCACGGAATTTATCGATAACTATAAAAATACTAATTTCCAAAACTCACGGAAAACGTTCCAGGTAACCCCCTTTTTGAGCACCAAATTATTGTCTTAATAGGTGCGTTTTTAATTTATGTGATATGTCGGAATTCTTAGCGCAATGATTTGTTCATCACTATCAAAATGTATTCGAATTTACGTGAATCGAAGATATGACTATTTGTATGTATTTGAGTGAATGATGTCTTCTCGTTGCCGTACACGCTGATTTTGAAATGTTCAGAGGTCTGATTTTAAAAGTAATCTCCATAGTTAATTGAAGCTAAATTCTTATGATTCCCCATCAAAACTAATTAACGAATTGCTTTTCGTTTTTTTTTTATTTCCTACTCGAAATTCTACCGACTACTATATAGTACGATGTTCGTGTTAGTTTTATTGAAAGTATTGCTCAACTAGCAGCCGAAAATTATTCTTTATTGGCGATAGTGCTTCGGAAATTTAAATTTTAGCCTGGTTTTCTTCAGATAGTGGAGATTCTAGGACTCAAATGGTTTATTGCATGGACCGTAATTATTATAAGATCTATGATAACAATTGCACGTTAAGGCCAATGCCACACTAGCGCAGTATGTGGCGCTCCCTTTGGACCGCGTGCCATGAGAGTATGTACATATAATGGAATTGTATATACGAGCTCCCGACGACCAAAAGGCCGCGCTATGCATTGCCACACGAACTGCCAAATGGTCGTGCGTCATTTGAAATTAGAAGCGTGTAGCGCTTTTTATATGTGGCAAAACTTTCAAATAACGAATAGGGGAATTGATGTTGATAGAGGAGATACGCCAGAGGCCAGATTTTTGTGATAATAGAAACGAAATAAACAAAGATCATAATAAGACATACGATAATTTTTCAGTCCACCGACGGTTTTTGATTCCCTCGATGAAAAAATAATTCCTAAAAAATGAAACAAAGATACCCAAAAAATATTTAAACTTTAAAATATAAATAAAAGAAAAATACTTATCTAAGCTTGCATCATCGAAAAGAAACTCCCATACTCCAGCGCTGAGGGATTTTGCTAGAGATACTGCACTAAATCCTCCTGAACACGCTTGTAACTACAATCTGCAGCTGCCATCTGATTTTCACGGCACAATTTATCTAAAACTATAAAAAAAAAATCAGTAATAAACAAGGAAAAATCACATAAATAATATTAAATACACCAAAGCATACTTACCTCCGTATATTTACATCCTCTCAGTGACAGAAAGTGACATTACGTCAGTCAGCTGTCGGTGGTATGTTGAGACATCAAATTCAACAAACGTCGTCAGGGCAACACCTAGAGGCGAGAGCTCATAACTGGATGTGGCGGCTATATAAAGCCGACGAGTCGCAGCAGAAAATCATTCTTGGTTCAGAGCTCGTCTGATTCGGAGATTAATCCGGGTAACAAGAATATTATTCCCACCCTTATTATAGAAGATTAACTCTATATTTCAGAGATTGATTTGGAAATAATATCATTTCCAATATTCTTGTCCACACCTAAGCAGAAGTTTAATTTTGCGCAGAGATTAATCTGCAATATTCCTGCCCACACCTAAGCAGAAGTTTGATTCTGCGCAGAGATTAATCTGCAACATCTCCTGTCTAGATCTAAGCAGAAGAATAATTCTGCTGCAGAGATTAATCTGCTACATCTCCTGCTCACATTTACAGAAGAATAATTCTGATACAGAGACTAATCTGCGCCGCTTCTTCTTTATAGTAGCATATTACTACACTTCTGCGCACGCGCAGAATACTGTCAGAGACTAATCTGACTCGTTTTGTCGACTATAGCACGTTGCTAGCCTTGTGCCCTCACGTACGAGCAACAGTAATTTTGCTGCCCTTGTGCCCGCACGCACCATAAAAGAACTATTACTATACAGAAATAGATTTATACCACCTTGGGCACACAGAAACTAATCTGAATTAGTTTATAATGCCCTCACGCACTAGCAGCATCAACATTTTCTTTCGTTTTGATGGTCTTCTATCCTTTTTCAAAACGAGGAGAACATTGGTAGCGCCCTAGCAGGAGCTCATTGAACTTTAATTTGAACTTTTAATTTGTCTTTTTTATTATTTTGTATTATTTTTATTTTACTATTTTGCTTGAAGTTTTGTTGAATTTTATAGTAGTTTGTAGGTTAGTTTTAGTTCTAAATATTTCTTTTAATTGTTAATTGATATTTACTTTTAAGCTGTTGAAATTTAATAAATTTTATATTTGGATTTTAAAACGACTGAGTTGTTCTTTACAAACCGGCACTCCCTCCCATGTCCGAGACTATATCTCACAATAATAGTTGAAATTGTTTTCAAAAAGTTCTTTCCTTTTTTGGATTTTTTAAAAGTTTTCCAACAGAATATAAAAATAAGACATTATTTGGAACATTCATTTTGATCAAAAGTTATAATCAAACTAAATAGCTGATAGAAAAGAGCAACATAATTTTCCGTTATTCGAATAAAGTTACGCTCGTGTGACAACAACGAGTCTTTTTTATTATGACGCGAGTTACGTTACCTCACCTTAATTCGCTTAGTACAGGAAATATAGATTCAATTACAAGCCTAGACATGAATAAAATCCAAATACAAACCTGATTCATCCATCCAATCTAATTTAACATTTTCCCACATTTCCACACTTACCTGTAAAATAAATAGGAAAAAAGCTTATCTGAATTTAACGTGGGAACGATGATTAGGTAAGCACTTTTGATATTCAGAATTCTAGAATTAAGAAGACAAAAGTTTAGTCTTAAGACCGCCATGATTTTGTTCGCAACTAATTAGGAAAGCTTCAGGAAAGATCATATGTATATGTGTATTGTGTTGGTTTACTCTGAAGAGAAACCAAATTTTGTAAAAATGTGTACATACATAACGTAAATATTATATACGATTGTTCAGTCTACAGTGAAAATTGTGTTTTATTTATCGAAATCTATCATCTGTTTTTTTTTTCTTTTTTATCAATCGTAAAGGAAAAAGTTGATTCGCGCGGACAATTGGACGCGCGGTCATTTTGAAACTCGTGTGACATTGGTCTAACCAAGGAATATAAATTCTAAAATAAATTTTCGTGTAATCAATATTTCAACTGAGTCCTAAACTTTTCTCGATCTTTCGAAATGAGACAAGTAAAATAGCTAGAATTGGTCTAAGATCAATTCTTATGATATCCTAGATGACCGCCCGTATGTAATTTCGTATGGCCACCCATCTATGGAAGTTTAATTTTTGAAATGGTTTTTCGAATTTATTTCTAGAACGGTTCGTCGGACAGTAAAAATTATTATAACCAATTTCATAGGATTTCTTATTCTGAAGAACTTTTCAGTAAAATAGAAACGTCTAGCACTAATCGCTTGCACCCAGTGTTGATATTCAATTTTTTTTAACAACCGGTTCGCTTATCGAGTTAAGTATCTAATATTTCATTATACTGGGCTTAGTAGCTAGTATTAAACAAAATAAATTACAATTCAATACAAGAACATTTATTGAAAATCCTCCAACATAAAGCCACGTTATAGCGTTGGATACATAGATTGTTATTCAGAAAGAGAACATTTAACGAAAATACATCAAAAGGCTTAGAAAACTAACTAAATTCAATAAGCGAGCTCATTGGGGCATTTATATTTAAAAGCAAGAATTTTAAGGATAAGAATTAGATTACTAATATTCAGAGCTGGGCAATACTTAAGTAAAAAAGACTTACCTACTACTTAAAGTACATTTTCGTTACTTAAGACTTATTACTCAATACTTTTGAAATGCCCCTACTTAGTACTTGAACATAAGTACTTGCTTCTATTTACTTGTACTTAAGACTTAGTTTTGAATTTAAGTACCAAGATTTTTACTTAAGTATTTCTGAGTCTATGAAGTACCTACCAATATCAAGCTCTTCGTAAAAAAGCAAACACAATCTGTAGCGCAACTCCTTTTTTGTTGAGTTTTAAAGCACGCAAAGAACTGTCAAAGCATATGCCGCATTCTCGCATCAAGGGCAGAGCCTTAGACAAACTAATAACATACAAACAGGACTGGGCAAGTGGAACAAAAACCAGTAACGTCTCGCTCGAATATAAAATCGACGATGTCTCGACTTGATGACATAACCACTGATATGTATAATATGGACTGACTACGTTTATAGAAATACGCTGCAGAAAATGGGCTCACTTCTATATTGCTGACTCTTTCTGTCTAAGCACCAACTGAGAGAGAACTGAAAACAACAAATGAAGTAGTGGATTCGTCGAAATACATGATTTTAAATTAATTATTTAGGGTTATTTCTGATAAAAACTGTTTTATAAAAGACAATACATTACATACTCAGAAGAAATTTTAAATGTTTTATTAAAATCACTTTCCGAGCTGCGTGCTCACTTTTTCAATTTCCCGCCAATGATTTTTGCAAAGTTGGCACCGACGTAAGAACTCTTTTTGACACAAGCAATTGTGCCCACGTAAAATAGAAAAGTAAGCAGTCTATATTATATATGTCAGTGGACATAACCAAGGGTAAACAAGCAATGCTTCGCTCCAATATAAAAACAACGATGCCTCGACCTGATGTAGGGAAGGCCTCAATTCTTTCTCAGAAATTTACTGGACATTTTTTCCTTGGAATAGTTATGCATTATTGGAGGCGATAATGAATGCTTGGGCGGACCTCTCATAGTTTTTATAAAAAACTAGAAATAGTAGCTACTGGTTACTATATATATTATAGTTTTCAAAAGGTATTTATTTATTAATATCTATTAACTGAACTCGATAAACTTCATTATATTACTGCCAACGTACAAAGATTCTAAAAAAGTACTTTAAAAAGTACTTCAAAAAGTACTCAGTACTTTTTATATACTTAGTACTTAGTTACAAGTACTTTTCATACATGCTGTACTTGTACTTACGCTGAAGTACTCAGGCCTTCGGTACTTGTACTTGTACTTAAGTACTTTTTCTTTGGTACTTGCCCAACTCTGCTAGTATTACAACAAGCACCAGATAGCTTATTGATTTTCAAAATAATTTTTATCGCATATATTTTTTGCTCTTCTATATTCAGCTTTATGATGGCCACGTTGCTGCCACGACTTTATAAATCGTGTTCCATCCCGAGCTGTTAAAGCTTTTCCAAGCAGATTTATTGTCATAAAATGTGAAATATTTTCAATCAACATGAAATTCCTTTTTTCAGTTTACATATTTTTCATCACACTAAGCGCTTGTTCAACTTCGGCCAAACTAATTGAAACAGCTTTTGAAATTTTCCTTGCTCCTTAAATTATTTCCGGAATATGTGGATTTGATAAATCTCTGTTATCAACCAACTCCCGAAAATCATTTTTAAAGATGGAAAATTTCAATAGCATGGATAAATCCTTTAATTGTTTCTTGTCTTCTAACTAAGTCGAGAGTAAAACATTTCCTCGCCATATAGTAGGAAACAAAATACATTAAAAATTGATAATAAATAATTACTCTCACAATTTTTTCATGTTGTCTCTAACAACTTGAATTAACATACCTCTTGGCAACCGAACGTCTGATTGGATTATGTTACAAACATTCATAAGTTCCCTTATTTTCTTTCATCAGCTCCAGTGCTCTTATGCCACCTCCGAATTAGTCTATCTGCGTAGGTTACTGTCACTTCTCAATTAAGCTTTCAAGTCCTTTTTTCAATCCACTCATTTTCGCTTCTTGTGAAAAATGCTAATAAAGTACTGGTAAGCCTTTCAGACAGCCTTTGCTACTCGAGCACTACACGCAACCCATCGAGGACCAAGAATTTTTTAAATTTCGATTTCCAGTTCTTGGGCGATGTTCCTTAATTGCATGCAATTTTTATTTGATTGATGATGAAAGCAGTAAATTTTTGCTATCAAAATTTGAAAATTATTAACTTGGGATATTATTATTGCGAATTAACTTGTTCCTTTAGGATTTGTAACAAAAATCTGAGGATAGATTTCGGAAAATAAAAAAATAAGACAACTTCCACTGCAAACTGAACAGCTGTGTTTATATATTTGCAGAATTATTAATTTATAATTATTATAAATCTTTAACTATCACAAATCTTTGGTTTCTCTTTAGAGTAAACCAACACAATTTTATATTCTTTGTTTCTCTGTAACGCCGTGGTTGATCTTCTCAAGGCAGATCAACGTTAGTGTCACTACAATATTTGGAGGTGCTATGTTTTGCCACGTTGAGACAAAAAAAAAATATCATTAAAGCAATCAGAAGTGGAAAAAAGGAAGAAAAAAATCAAATTATTAATAAGTACACATTCGAATCAACACTACCCAGAATATGCAAAATCAACCAATCCAAGCGAGCAAATCTCAAAAATATGAAAACCAATATTTACAAAAAACAATATGCGAATCGATTAAGCAATGATGAAAAAAATTTATCAATAAGTAATTAGAACGATTATGCAAATTGGTTTTATAAGTCCAAGTACTTATATCCGGACCAGTGTGTCCAGTGAGCAGAGCTAAGCCATTGGGCCCCAGGTCCCCTGCCAAAACATCCTCAATGTTCCTTCTGACGGATAAGTGGGAGCCATATTTAATTCATCGGTGGGCTCAGTAAAGCAGGCATTACTTATGACTCGATTCTCTTCTTCCCCGGAATGACCTCCATCTCAGCCGGCTAAACTCGTCGATTTGGCCGTGGGAGGGAAGGAGGGAAGGCGACGCCATTAGTGGCTGACAAAACAAAAAAATTATCTCAATGAGGAAGTACCTGCACCTGGACACGCAGCTTCGCATACGGCCATTCGGAAATCCGCGTTACTACACTCGCAGTAGGTCTGCTACTCAGTTTGCGCTCTACTACTGAACTTCGTATTCCCCATTACCTCGGGGTGTATAGTAAACTAACACAATTTTATATTCTTTACTGAAGCGGTCTTAAGACTGAATTCTGATGTCTTTAATTCTAAAATTCTGATTGTTAAAACTGCTTACCTAATCATTGTTGCCACGTTAAGTTTTGATAAGCTTTTTGACCCAGCGATCAGAGAGGTCTCATCGGTATGGTTATCTCTGATCGCCTACCATAGAAGTTCAATGTTGGCCATATAAATACTTTTTATAAAAAGTATGTGTGAATTATATGGTGGCAAGATAAATAAATAAATAAATTTCAGTCTGTTAGACGAAAAATCCATATGCCGCCAGGCAAAAAAGGGGGAACAATCACCCAATTTCAAAGCGCAATGAGTTATCTTGCCACCATATAATTCACACATACTTTTTATAAAAAGTATTTATATGGGCAATTGGTGTGACCTCCAACATTGAACTTCTATGGTAGGCGATCAGAGATAACCATACCGATGAGACCTCTCTGATCGCTGGGTCGAAAAGTTCAATAATTTTTTTGCACTTAAAATGATTTTTTAAATTTATTAAAATTATTTTCAATAAATTTCAGTCTGTTAGACGAGAAATCTCCTTCATATAAGCTTTTCATTAATTTTTTTTTTCTGTTTATTTTACAGGTAAGTCGGGGAATGTGGGAAAATGTGGAAAATGTAGCTTGGAGGAATGGATCAGGTTCGTTTTGAAATTTTATTTATATCGAGACTGTCTAGACTTGTAATTTAATATATGTTTCCTGTATTAAGGTGAGGTAACGTAACTCTTCCCCCATTCGATTCTCTTGAATCCTGTTAACTACTTTTATTGGATATTTTTGTTTAAAAAATAAAAATATTGAAATTATAATTGTTATTGTTATACTAATCGAAAACGATCTTAATCCTAGCCCTATGTTTAAATGTTTATGATATTTTAACTCCCTTATTTCTTTTATATTATTTTCTTGATTTAGAACAATATCTTCAAAAGTTACATCTGTCTTATTTGAATCAAAAATGTTTTCTATGGGAACAATGAATTTGTTGCTAATTACTTTGTGGACATTATTGCTGTAGATTTTATTATCAATTTGTACTGAAAAATTTTTAAAATTTATGAAATAATTTCCATTTAAGATTATTTTCCTATCGTCATAAGAATAATTGAAATTTTTATATCTTACATTATTTAAAATCAAGATATCATCGTCAATTTCGACATGTTCTTCTTCATGATTTACAATAAACTTGCAATTATTTCAGAAAATACAATTCTTGCTGATCATTAGTTCTTTTAATGTTTTTCCATTTTCATATGTATAAGTTTTATTATTTGCCTCAATCATAATTTCGATATCTTGATCAATTTGTTTATTATTCGGGTTTGAGATTAAAAACTTTTTGCTAAATTTCTAAAATTCTTTGGGAATTTTGATTGCGAAAATTGTGGATTCATTATAGTAACTAGCTACTCCAAGTCTAATTTGCGTTAGTTTTCTCGAGTCGATGTCATAACTTCTGATTTCATCATCCATCTCAAGATGCTTGCATAAGATTCCTAACCTAGCCGATGCAAAATTGTCTTGTATATTTTCTACTTGTCTTTTAATAAAATCGATTTTAATCATTTGCTCTAAAAATAGTCCCTCTGTATAATTTCGTTTTTCAAGTTCATTAAATTTGTTCGTTATTTTAAGTCGGTCCGCTTTAATTGCATTTCCTATTAGGGTAAATGTTTTGTTAAAATTGTCATTGATTTTGATTTGCTGATTGACTGTTTCAATTGTTTCGTGGTTGTTTTTGTCAATGGTGTCTAAATGTTCTTTGATGTCTTCCCTTTAGTCCCGAATAGCCACTTTAAAACTATCCTGCCTAAATTAACAATTCCTCGTTTATATCTATGTGGGATGAGTATCCTAGCTTGGTTCCTAATGCTTTTGATTTGTGTTAATAGTTTCTTCTATTTTGTCAGCTAGTTTCAATATTTCATTAGGGTTAATAATATGCAAAACAATGTCGCATTTTCTAACCATTTCTACTTCCTCTTATTTAATCTTGTCTATTATGAGTGTTTGATGACTGGGATGTAACATCAGCATAATGATTCCTATTGACAGTACTACCTGAAAATTTAAACTGTCTTTTAATATTACCTTCATGGACCCTATCGAGTTTATGTTTTCTAAATTTAGATTCCTTTTTGTGCCTAACCGACTTGTAGTTCCTAATGAACGCTCCTTCCCTTTCTTCCGTATAATCTTTTCTCTTTTTGTTTCTTTTTTTTATAACTCTAGTTTTGGGTTTTCTAACCTTTCGCGGATTATTTGATGGGCTACCCTATGTTTTTGTACATCTACCGGCGTTGCTTTGATAGTTGAATGAAAAGTATTATTATAAAGTTTAACCGCTTTTAGCATTTGTGTTTTAATCGGTAATGTTTGTTCGCGATTCAGGGTCCTAATTCGCTCAATAATAGTATTATTAAAACGTTTGATTTCATAGTTACCTGTGTGACTATTTGGTTTGGTTGCCTAACATTTCTAATGTTAAATTCTGGATAACATTTCCTTAGCCAATAGTGTGTTTTTAATTCGGAATTCACTTGTTGCCATGTTAAATTTCCTCCAAGTCGTATGCACCGCTTGGTCTCACCTTGACTTTTTTTTCTTTGAGCACTATCTGTAAACCATGTTGTAAAAGAGCTGCATTATTTCCGTATAATGTTCCCGCATTTTCCACTGCACTTTTAAATTCTTGGAAGGGGTAGTCTTCTTTTCCATGCAAAGTCCTATTTGTTGGCATTTGTTCAAAACTTGGTCCATTGTCAGCTAGAACATTTGTCTCGGTTGTGGTTGATTGATTTGGTCCCTTAGAGCAGAGATTTTCCTCTGGTGTTGTTCTTTTAGTTGCTGGAGAGCTTGATGCAGATCGTGAATTTCTTGCTATTCAGCCATTTCTCCTTGATGTAAGTTCCTGTTTGCGTCGAAAGCTCTTCCTCTATTTCTCCTCATGAAATGTGTAGACCATAGAAATCTTGTTTCTTCGCAGTAAACAAATTTTATGTCACTACTTCGTTTCTGATTTCGAGTGGTCTATCGTTCACAAAAACTAAAATAAAAATATATCACGAAACGAAAATATCTTTCACTTCTATTTTCTATTTCTGCGTTTGCTCGACCACTGGATTCTTATTCTTTAGAACAGAATCCTACCGACTGCACCATTAACTTTTTCCTTTAGGATTTGTAACAAAAAAACTCAGGATAGATTTCGGTAAATAAAAAAACACAATTTCCACTGCAAACTTAACAACTCTGTTTATATATTTACAGAATTCTCAATTTATAATCTTCAATTGTCACAAATCTTTGGTTTCTCTTGAGAGTAAACCAACACAATTATCGAATTCTGATGTCTTTAATTCTAAAATTCTGATAGTTAAAATTGCTTACCTAATAATTGTTCCCACGTTAAGTTTTGATAAGCTTGTTATTAATTTGATTTTTTTTTTACAGGTAGGTTTGGGGGTGTGGGAAAATGTGGAAAATGTAACTTGGAGGAATGGATCAAGTTCGTATTGGAATTTTATTTCTGTCGAGACTGTCTAGACTATCAATTGAATATCTATATTAAGGTGAGGTAACGATGTGGTGTCTATTTTAATGACAGAGTTTTTGAGGATGTTATGGACTCCTGCAATAATTACTGGCTACCTTGAGGCGGGCAATCATATGATGGTTCTCTCAACGCGACAGCAAGAGAAAGTAATGAGTCAGGGAAAATAAATAACAAGATCCAGTAATTTCCTCCCTTTTTCACAATAATTCTTTAAACAAACGGAGAGCGAAAGTCTCTACGACGGAACCTCACTAAAAACTGTTTAAAAAGCTTTTTGTGGCTCTCTCTGCAAGAAGAACTTATCTGTCGCGGCTGGGAAAATGCTGACGGAATATTTGTATTAGTTGAATTGAAATATGATTACTCTTCGGAATAATAAACCAAGTTTCATGTGAGAAGAATATTTGGGAGGGTGAATTGTTAGCAGGATTTATATTTAAGAAGGTGATATATGATTATTGAAAAAACTCATATGATAGAGTTACTTGCTGTAACTTCTATTCTCAGTTTAATTTCACCAGAAAATAATCCTATATTTTTTCTTGTCCATTTTGCCTTTGGCGAGTCGTTTAGCTTATATTTTACACTTATATTTTATACATTTGAAAGTTTCTCGATACGTAAAGACCCTCCTATGTATGTATAGGTATATCCGATATTCAAATCTGAAGCCAAAAACGATGTCAGAAATTATTTTCCAGTATGTAAAATTTCTCCGATTCCCAAAATATTTGAAGTTATAGTACCTATCTGATAAAGTATAATTTTTGGTCTGAATTTGCAAAATTTTGCTTAATTCTCTATAGGCCGTAGGAAGTTAGCTGAGGATACGCGGTGGGTGTTAAAATGGTTTCGAATGGGTGCCATATGATTTTTTTATATGAAATATACATAAATTACAAAATCTGAAAATTACCCCAACACAAACAAGCGCAACCGAATTATACTTAAGAAATATGTTGAAAATTCACAAAATCCAGTGCATATATAATATGTAATATATGTTATATGTAATATTTTTTTTTTAAATGTGTCAGTTAGCGAGTCAGAAAACTACCTAGTGCACCTATTGCCAGCCAGCCAGGACTTCATATGTATACGACGCTCACTCGTGGACTCATCTTGCCGACACGTTATCGAATATTCCCCTTACTCAAATAATCTCCAAGCACTATTGGGCAAAATGGAATCTGAATAACGATTAACAATTACAATTAACAATGTAATCTGTAATCAGATTACTAATGTAATCCATTTCCATAATTACATAATGTAATCGATTAACGTGTAGTGTATGATTACAAGTTAATTTGATTACACATTAATCGTTACATGTTAATTCCACTACATGTTAATCTAATTAATGTGATTATTTATTTTCCCCGCGGACGGGAATCGAACCTACACTTGTTAGAATCGGTCAATGATGGAGAAAGAAGAACTTTAAGAACTTTTATTTTTAATGATTCTAAATCAAATTTATAAATGCAAGAAGAAAAAACGGACGAGGTTTGAAACCGGGACCTTCCGCTTGCCGGACGACTGCTCCTACCACTGCGCTAACGAGACAGATGATTTTCCCCCTTGCACTTATCAATTTGTTACTTTTGTCACTAGCCTACTAAGCCACATTTTCCTTTCAGCTGACATTAACCAGTAACGATGAAAGCGCACAAATAAATTGTAAATTCAATTTTAATGTGACTAGATTTAAGATATTTAAGATATTTGTATTCGAATTCTTCATAACCTCGCTAGATGAAATCTAAAGGTATACTAAGTTAGTCATTCCATTTGTAATACCTAGAAACAATGATGGTAAAGCAAAATGGATTACACAACCATGCATAATATTAAAAGTAATTTTGATTTGTGCATATCCATCTGTCCGTCCGCCTGTCCGTCCTCACGACAACTCGAGAGCGCGTGTACTTAGAGAGTTGTGAAGCTTGTATATCGGCGTTAAAAAAAAGTAAAACTAAGTTCGAAAATGAGACAAATCGGGTAACTCTTTCGTAGGTTTGCCATACAAATAATTATTATTTTTTTTTAATATGAATTTCTGGTAGATTTTGTACATAGGGTTTTATGAAAGTAGCAAATACAATTTCAAAAAACTCCGTCCGACGAACCGTTATAGAAATATTTGCGAAAAACCACTTCAAAAATCAAACTTACACAGAAATGAGGTACGATATTTATCGAGGGTATCATAAGAATTGGACTTAGACCAATTCTAGCTTTTTTACGTCTGTTTTTATTGTTTTTGTTTTATTTCCATATTTTTTTATTTATTAGTATCATTTTTAGGGTTCCGTCCATCAAAAGGTAAAAAACACAGAACCATTATAAGCTCGCTCGTGCGTCCGTCCGTCTTTCTATCACATACAGACGCGCACAGAACATCGACAGTCAAAGTTTATTAATTTTTCTTTTTTTTTTAATTTTTAACGGGGATGGATTGACTTTGTCAAAAGAATTTTTTTTTTCTATCTTGTCGGGTATAGTTTGAAAGGGCTACTTACAAGAATTCCAAAACGAAAAATATCCAAATTTTTGGTGATTTGATTATAAAAACCATAGCCCAAAGTGCGCGAAAAAATACCATCCGCCTGATCTTCTAGTTTTCTAAAGCTAACATTTTGATATTATCAGGGTAAGTAGACATTAAGTCATAAATGAAAGGAAAACTGCTGTTTTTTTCGTCAGTCTCATTGTTGCTGGAAACATTTTTTTTGTGTTAACTTATAAAACAAGTCTTACTAACAAGATCAATTCTTGGAAAAACACTCCTGTGTCCAGCTGTTTGAAAATTATTCAGTTTTCATAAGGAAATTAGGATTAAATACAAATGTACTCAAAATTGGTCGTTCGACAGTTCATTGATAAATTTCTTCTACGATTGCGTGAGCTCGAATCGCTCTTAACTGAACTATTTTGCTCTGAGAACACTGCACTATATATTCATGAGTAAAAATATACATATATCACAAAATTTACCATTAATAACGAAAATACCACTGAGTTATGATATTTTTGTCTCTAATTCCCTTTAAAAAAAGGAAACTAGATGCGTCGGGTGAGCTATACAAAACTCCTAAACTTGATAAAAAGTGATATTTATGAGAGTCAATTTCATTATATTAGTTACGCTTAAGGGGTTCTACCAGTAAAAAAAATCTCACGATTTCTGTTCTCAACAGCTCAGTGGACACAAACGCATAAAAGTATGCAATTTTAAAATTGAATAAACCGCATGTACATGCAAAGCTACATATATGATGCTATGATATTCGTCTGCATTGTACTACAAAGCATTTTGCTGCGGACTTCTGCAGAGCAGTAGGATTGTATAGACATGTCAGTCTTTTTAATTTGTTGTCGAATGTTTTTGAAATTGTTTTGGAACTTATAACCTGGGAGTTACACAAGATAGTACAATTTGCATGCAAGTCTTCCTCCCAACGCGATTTTAAGTTTGACAGCAAAAGGCAGTTCGGTTGATGTCTTATCATCTTACATGCAGGTTCATTTGCAAAAGGTCATTGACACGTAAAGTCTTGCGTGTATATTGGTAAATTATTGCAATAAAAAAAAGTAGCAGAAGAATTATAAAAACCCAAGCAAAAATTCAGAAGAAGTTGTCAGTAAATGATATAATACAAATGATCCCAGAAAATCTCATTTTTCAATTTCTCTCAAGCAGTTCTTTTCCGCTATCTTGAACACTATATAATGTCAAATTACTATCATCTCAGCTGCCATGATTTTTCATCATGCAAGTTCGCTGAAAGCTGAGCTGCCTTTAGTAGTGATCACACGTGCAAGTATGGCAGTGCAAGCTGCATGCAAGGTATACTATCTCGTGTAACCCCCGGGTTACGTAAGGAGCAGGCAAGCGGCGTACGAAATGTGTGCGCGCAAGTTAGAGTTTCTACTTGCCACTTGTAAAAAAAAATAAAAATTTACTTTTAGTAATGATAACCTTTATTAGAACATGTCCTCACAACTTGTGTAAATAAGTTGGGTTCTTGGTATAACTTTGCTTGCCTTCTTCAGTTGCTCGATCTATTAAGGATGAATGAAACGACTTTTAGTATTAGAGCGAAGAAAGCTCAATCTCTAAAAAGTCCACCAAGTTAAAGCTTAAGAGCTCAATATCTGGTGTAAAAAAAAAAAAAGGAGAGATATTATTAGTGAGAGCTATACAGCTCAATACCTTTAATATCAGCCATGTTGGAGCCAAGGGGCTCAATATCTGGCAGTTAAATAACACGCTTGGAGTTGTAGGTAAAACTCTGAATTTTTATTCTCAATCGCACTTAATTTATACTTTTAAAAATTGCTTACATGGTAAAAACCTTAATACAAAAAATATTATTTCTCATGAGAACTAAAGACTATTACAAAATTGCTTACATTGCTCATATCAGCAATATCGATCAAGAATATATTTAATCGATAAAAATGCATATACATTAACCCCTACATGAACAAGCATAGCATTGCTTCGATGCTTACTTTGTAATCTTTTTCTTATTGAACAAATGCTAAGTAGATATGACACAGTTATCGATTGCGTCATTGAGCAATTATTTTTCTTTTTTTTTAAGCTCAATGAGTAATGTATTGTATGTATGATCACGGTGCAATGGTGACCAGTGGTGATCATATTACATTTTACAACTTTCTTTCACTTAGCGTAAATTCATTAAATGATCGTAGAATGGCGCATGGCTATTCCGATCATATTTCTTTTTTTTGTTGCTATTTGCTTTTGCTTGTCATGTTTGTTTCGTTTATTTTTATTTCTTTATTATTATTCGTTGTTGAGGTAGGTGCATGTGCATTTATTATTGTGGTATGTAGGTATGCTCTACAATTGTATCTTAGCATGTCTTTTTACAATTTATTTGCTTACGCTGGAAAAACTTAGATAACTGCAAGTAATGTGTAATGAGTATCGAGTAGAACTGACGTGGTGATTTCGTGCGCTTTTTTCCGTAATATTGACAGTTTAATTGTACAAAATTTTCTTCCATATTCTAAAGCATAAATATTGAAGTTCTCGGCCTTTGTTTGCGATCATTAAAAACCTAGCATTTTTCTACAAAATATTAATTTTTTCCTGATTAAAAGGTATCGCTAAAAATTTATCTCTTAGTTAATGGTAGTGCATAATGCCTGGTTGTGCAACCGAATCAGCCGTGAAAGGTCGTAAAGAGATTAAAGTAAGAGAAACTTCTGAAAACTCTACCCCTGCAACAACTACAGCTTGTGTTACCAGAGCTAATCCAGCCCAGATCACTGCGATTTGATGGATGCCAATACTGAGCAACTACTTAAGGGCTTGGAGTTGAAAATTTTGGGTAAAATTGATCAACTACTTAACGAACACGAGAAGAAATTATCCTTAAAGCTTGATGATATACTGAGGACTTTCATTTCCCGCCTCACATCTCTGGAAACTTCTGTGAATAATCTGCATAATAAGCTCTCAGCCACCCAAGAGTTGGTCCACGAATTGCGTGCCTCTCAGCGTCTCAGCAACATGTGATCAGGGGAATTCCTGTGTGCGATGGTGACGATGCATATGCATTCAGCGATATCTGTAAAACAGTCAAACATGACCTCTCGCTCGACCTATTCGACTGCTTTTCGTGTAAGCGCTAAAAGTCACTCAGATGGAGACTCACAAGCAAATCGCAACGCCAGGGTACATAACATGCCTATCATCGCCAGATTTTCATGTCCCAATGAGAGACGTAGTTTTTTTCTTGTACTCAGTAAATATGGGACTCTCAGACAAAAAAATATTGGAGGTTTTTCATCAGATAGCCCGATCCAACTTTATGAAAGCCTTACAGCCGAATCTAATCAGCTCTTGCGTGAGGCACTTAAAGCTCGTAATCTAAATCGGGTCCACTCAGTGTTTGCAAGAAATGGAAGAGTTTACTTGAAGAAGGTGAAAGAGGGGCCTGCAATGCAATTAAGAAGCACATTCCAGCATACTGCTATGATTGAGTCTCTTAATGTTTATCCATTTAGGAGGCGAACTGAATCACACTGAACATGGAATAATGTTGGAGGACGAATGTTTGTTACACTTTTACTTTTTATTCTAGTAATTTGCCTATTATTCATAACTCTTTCTGTAGTTATTTGTTTTTTTTTCATAAAAATGTCATTATTCCTAACATTTTCTCTAAGTTTTTTTTTTCTTTATCTTTTTTATAAAATTTTTAGTTTCTTTTTCTTATGAATGCTTCTATCATTGTTGGAAAAATTCTTGCATGCGTGGCTTGACTGTTGGGAGGCTAGGCTTGTTTGTTGCATATCTTTCTTGCCATTTAGCTAAATTTACAGCCTCATCGTTTGCACTCGCTTCTTACTCGTCTTCTGGCACCAATGGATAATAACCTGAATCACTTACACAAAGCGGGAGTAATGCTGAGGATCTTTTGTGGGCGAGCTAGGGGTTTGAACGTGGTACATCTAAATGCTAGAAGTATACGTCCTAAAATCGATAAAATGCGTGAAATGTTTTTAGCATCAGGGGTTCATGTGGTTTTTGTGAGTTAAACATGGTTACATTCGGGGATACCGTCTTGTATGGTAGATATCGTTGGTTTTAAATTACATCGTGTGGGAGGTGGAGTCGCCAGTTATGTGAGAGAGAACTTGAAGGTAAAAGTGATCTATCGATCTTCTACTAATGTGATGGAGTCTTTGGCCCTACAGGTGAACAATGGATATCAAAAATGTCTTCTATGCGCTAATTACTGCTCACCTGGCTGTTTCAGTATAATTTTTCCGAATTCGCCGAAAATATCTTTCGTTTTACACGTAACTACACTAAGGTAATATTAGATGATGACTTCAACGTGAACGTTCTTGGCTCAACCACTAGAACTGTGGAATTCACACAATTAATGCAAGCATTGTACTTAAACATTGTGAGTTGCTTCCCTATATCACAATACCTCTAGTCCGTCCTTACTGGACCTATTCCTCGTTTCTGACCTTGAAAATGTGCTTTTCGTCAATCAACTCGAATCTACATCCTTACTTGATCATGACATACTATTTTTAATATACGATTTGGCTGTCAGTCCTGATACTGCTCAGAAGCTAATATCTTTTAGATATTTTAACAATTTTTACACCAAAGCTTTACTCAATGAATGTGCATCGCTATCATGGGACCGGCTTGGTTTAGTGGATGATAAAGTTGCAGTTTTTCGTGAAAAAATTAATTACCTGTTTGACGAATATCTTCCCTTAAGAAATAGAACTGTTAAACTGGGTGGTTGCCCTTGGTTCTCAGGTGAAATCAAAGTTTTAATAACTGAGCATGAGTATCTGTATCGTAGATACTTACGTCTTAGAGCGATAAGAAATAGGGTTAATTCCAAGATCCGTACAGCGAAGGGTAGATATTACAGTTCGAAGTTTGATTGTAATCTGTCCCCGAAGAAGCTCTGGGATAATCTAAAGAATGCAGGCAATTTTGTGACCTTACTCCGCAGGAACTAAGTGCTCATTTCACCTCTTCGCATTATGCAGTCGCGGCATCTGATGTGCTACCTGTAGACATTAGAAGATCGGCAGATCAGATTGAAGGATTCAATTTTCGCTTCGTCTCTGCTGAAGAAGCCATACACGCTATTACCTCCATAAAATCAGATGCTATCGGCCCGGATAAAATATCTGCTAAATTTCTAAAACTTATTCTTTCGTGGATTGTCACACTATTCATAACATTTTCAACACTTGTCTCACTACTTCCGAGTTTCCCGCATCATGGAAAATTGCGAATGTGTTACCTATAGCTAAATCAAAGTCCCCCGAAATCCGAAATGCCTATACACCGATAAGCATCCTATGTTTTCTGTCAAAGGCTCTCGAAAAGTTGCTGTACTCACTGGTCCTGGAATACTTAGACACCAACAATCTCTTAGCCCGATGGCAGTCAGGTTTTCGACCTACCCCCAGCTGTGAGACTGCTCTTTTGAAAGTGACTACCGATATCCCTAAATGTGTGGACAAAAATGGGTTGACCGTGTTAACCTTATTGGACTTTTCCAAGGCCTTTGATAGCGTGCATCAAACTTTGCACTAATTTCAACTTTCTAACTGAGAGATATCAAAAAGTGGGTATCGTTGATCACTGGTCTAGTTTAATACCATTGTCTTCGGGGGTACCGCAGGGTTCCATACTTGGTCCCCTTCTTTTCAGCCTTTATATAAACGACCTCCCTGAAAACATTCAGTATAATATATACATCTCTACGCCGATGATGTTCCACTATAATTCAGTCGGCCTATAGGTCTGATTGAAGATTGTGTCGATCGCATATATTCTGATCTGCGTAGAGTTGGCAGGTGGGCAGAGGACAATCTGTTAGTTTTAAATCCCAACGCAGTTAAATGTTATGTTCTTCTTAACGCTTCTATGAGTTGCTGTGACCAAGTTAATAGCACCGTTGCTAAAATTTTTACGGGACTTCGTCGGTTGTCGTTATCTGCTGATGTACTGAATAAATCTATGCGTATGAAGCTTGTAAAAATTTTACTCCAACCTTATTTTACAGCTAGTTGTTTAATATTCCCGCATTTAGATTCTACATGCGCTCGTAAGTTAAATGTAGCTCTTAATGACTGCACGAGACTTATATTTGGGATGAGACGTAATGACCACATCTCCCCTGTTCAATATTCTTTGTCTGGCTATTCCTTAAATACGATGCTCATTCGCAAACAAATTATATTTCTACACAAGTTAATTTACAGCAGAAAGCCGTCATATCTCAATGGCGAACTGACCTTCATGCATTCTTCAAGAAACGTAAACTTCTCCATTCCGCGTCATAGATATTCCGTATTTGCAAATCCTACTTTGTTCAAGCTGTACGTATTTCAAACTCAATTCCAGCGGTTATTCAGAGGACGAGCGTTGCTAGTGTTTTCAAGAGGCTTTTTTTTAAGTATTTTCCGCTTTATGGTTGATTTTGTGGTTTTTTGGGTCTGGTTTCCAGCAGTCGTGCTAACGTGTGTGAATGCAATTTAATTACTTTCTGAATAACTTTTTTTTTCTTCACTTTTCTCTATATTTGCTTAATTATCTTAGCTATAACTATAATTATAACTTTTACTTTTAACTTACGTAATTTTTTTTTGCTTTTAATTGAGTTTTAAATTAAATATATATAGCTAATGTTTATTTTCCGTTCTTGGTCTGATATAGTTATTTCCTCTTTAGTATAGTACAGAAAGAGATTATATTATCTTGTTGTACAACCTCCTAATAAAATTAATTGAATTGAATTGAATTTTAGAAAAGCTTCTCTGGGTAAAGTGCTGAAATTTAAGTAAGGTGTGGAGATTACTTATTGATATCAAGTTACCTTTAAATGAAATCTATGAAAATGCTAAATAGACGTTTTAATATTTTATGTTGGGTATGTAGAGTGTATTATAGTTATGTAGGTATGTAACTATGTACGTATGTAACTCGCGTGTGATACTTCGTTCACACTTTATCAGTCATACCATTTTATTAACTAGATAACCACAAAACTATACTAGGTAGCTAGATTTTGAATTTACCAACAACACAACTTTCAAGTTCAGCTATGTCTGATAGAATTTCCAATTCAATTTCCGTGGTAAATTACGTACAATGAGAATATGAACCAATTTCATCTCGATCTAATTTCTCAATTATATTCGCATATGTTTGTATGTTTTAAGGAGCCAAATTCAACCAGATTAGTATTTTAAAATTTTTAATATTTTAAAATATGTAAACCTCTTTGTATTTATAGTAGCATTAATTGTATTTATTGAAATTCCAATTCTTATAATTAAAATAAGTCTGACGACATCTTTTTATGAAAACACCCTTCCCACTGTTCTATTCTTTTTTCTATACAAGGAAGAAGGAACTAGAAAGTAAATTTTTTCATAACTTCAAGTTTTATAACTAGTTTTTCTCCATAAATTTAACTGTAAGATTTTTCGATACATCCAATCAGAAAATAATGAAAATCTGTTATATTTTAGGATATTTAGTAGGTATTTTCTCTTATTTCCATATTCCGTGGATAGGTACCTATAGGATCAGCGATTTCTACAAGAATATGAATAATGTAAAATTATTTAAGTTTCTCTACATTGGGAACTATTCTGTAATTTTTCATGAAATATTATATTATGTTATTTCGTGGTGATAAAAGCCCTTCTTCATAAAATGAAAATAAAATATTTAAAAAATTCGTATTCTGTCTTGGTTCCATAAAATTATTTTATGGATTCTTTTATGAACACGTCTCATAAAATATTTAGTACATTCCGCTATGTTTTCTAATAATAATATATATATAATATCTGTTGAGATACCTGGCTGTAAGATTGCTAAAATATGACAAACCCTGACTGGAGTTTGATACGAACCATGTCCGCAGAAATGCAAAGCTGCAGAAAGGTGTCCATTCTGTTTACTTTGAGATACCTAACTCAAAGTGAACGGAGTTGATGTCTTTCCGATATGAGGCTATAGTTACTCTATAAGTATTTGAATTTGTTTTCTTACAACGAAAAATTTTGGGTATAAATTAGAAATATTCATAAGTTTGCAAAATTAGTTTACAAATCACAATATAAGAAGTTTATTAATTATCCAGCCGGAAAAACTTTAGAAGCCTAAACTTAGGCAACTCACATGGATCATAGGAATCGCGAAGATATCGTATCCTATGATCTCTTCTGCATAAAATTAAAACCTAGATAAATATAATCAACATTTTATATTTCAACATACCGCACCAAGTACAAATTTCTACAATTTCTGACAAAATTCTAATTTTTATGTATGACGGTGGACATTTTATGTAGTTTTTAATTAAAACTATTTTCGTACAACAAATGTTAATTGACGCATGTCATTTTCATAAAATATGTCGAAATACGTTTAAAATGTGCTGCTTAGGATCTTTTATGTTATCCTCCATAAAAGGAAATATTTTATGTTACAATGAATAAAATAAAATTTCTGTTAAATTATTTTATTTTAGGGCATAAAATAACATAAAATGGTAAAATTTTACCATTATCATCCCAGAATTGGTCATTTCTATGTGTATGGTTGCCATTTGCATATATTTGTCATTGCTAGTACATTTCGTCAGTTGAGAGTTGGCTTGACATATACGCTATTTTAATGAATTGTAAACTAATATTCAAAACAAACGTTTTCAACAATTCTTGCTAATTTCGAATATGAAATCGGGAATGATATAGCAAACGCTGTTATAAAATTACTTCCATGGTTTGTACAGGGTTACCCGCATATAGAATTTGTTACATAACATAAAACAGAGTTATTTCGATAGCGCTACTCCAATTCTTAGGCATTTGAAGGGACTGGAGATAACCAGTCTCCTTTCCTTAATAAGGCTGCTGAAAAATATCAGTTTCGAAAAAATAAAATTAAAACTGATTCGGTCTTTATACTCTCAAGTAACGGAATTTGTGGTTGTAGCTGTCATTCAGCACATACATTTTGTGCAATAGTAAAGTTTGTTACAAGTATAGTATGTGTGCTAGTCAAGTATAGACGTTTTTATTTGTGCTCCCGTCTTTTTCCATTTTTAATTAGTTTTAATCCGGTTTTCTAATTATTTTTTCACTGTTCTGGTACCGGAGTGTTTTAGTTGTATCGTTCTGTGTTTTAAGGCTCGTCACCTTAAGAAATAATCGTTAAAATTCATTTGTCATTCAATAATCCACGCTTATTTTCACATTTTTATTTAACGCAAAGTGGCTGCCCTATGTCCTCGATAGCCTCACGAAATCCATCTTTGAGGTCTTGAATCGACGCTGGGCTGTTGGCGTAGACCTTCTCTTTCACGTGGCCCCAAAGGAAGAAGTCGCAGGGTGTTAAGTCACAAGATCTCGGTGGCCAATTGCGATCACCTCTTCGAGAGATAACACGGGGTCCGGAAACTTTTCCCGTAAAAGATCAATGGTTTCGTTGCTTGTATGGCACGTAGCGCCGTCTTGTTGAAAGTGAACATTGTCCAGATCAGTACCATCCAATTCCGGCCATAAAAAATCATTAATCATCTGTCGATAGCGCAATCCATTCACCGTAACTGTTGCTCCAGCCTCATTTTCGAAAAAGTAAGGTCCAATGACCCCGCGGGACCATAAACAGCACCAAACAGTCACATGTTGAGAATAGAGAGGCTTTTCAACAATAACTCTTGGGTTTTCCGAGCCCCAGATGCGACAATTTTGCTTGTTGACGAAGCCATCAAGATGAGTTTTCGATGGAATTCCGGATCATTTTCATGCATTTCAAGGACCCAGTCAGCAAACACTCGACGTTGTTGATGATCGGCCGGCTTGAGTTTTTGTGTTAACTGAACTTTATAGGCCTTAAGACCCAAATGTTTATGCAAAATACGGTGTAATGACGTTTGTGGAATGCCTAATTCCAAAGAACAACGAGGAATGGACAAACCTGGGTTTTCTTCAACACTTTCGGCTACAGCAACAATATTCTCGGCTGTTCTTGAGCGACGTGCACGGGTTTTATTCTTCACATCACTAACTTGTCCCGACAGCTCGAATTTTTCTACCAATTTCTGTATTGCGGTCCGACAAGGTGCTTCACGACGACCCAAAAATGTTCGAGTTTTACGAACCGTCTCTGCCACATTTTCACCATTTTTATAGTGAATTTTAATAATTTCAGTGCGTTGCTGAATCGTGTATCGTTCCATTTTACTTGTTTTATACTTGTTAAATGTCAAAAAATGACAGCTCCAAAAGTGACATCTACCGAAATAGCGGGCTAATTAAAATAACACCTCTTATTAGAAAACCCTTTATTTAGCAATCAAATTTAAAGCTATAACTCAAATTTCATATGTAATCTTTAAGAAATTAAACTTATTAGTTATATGTACATCTACCTGAATTTAGTAATATTTTAATTTTGGAAAAAATTTAAATAATGGTTTCCTGACTTTTTTTTTAAAATTGAATGAATGAATTTTTTTTTTTAATGTTTATTTCGATTTTTATTAGTAGGTAGTATATATGTTTTTTATGAGAAACATTAAACTTTATATTATAGTTACGTAATAAAGAACACCCAGTTCGAAAAAAGAGTATTTTACTATTTAGTACTTATTTCCTTAATTGGTTTATTTCTTATAAAACCACGATTAATTAAGACTAATATTTTTTTATTGTCGTTGTGTAAATTCGAAACTGCACCATGATGTAAACCATTTCACCAAAAACTTCGTAGTAAATTCGATTAAATATTTAATTGTAATTGAATGTAGGAGTGTAGTGAATTATTAAATATACTCCAAAGATGGCCTATATTATACTATGCTAATATAAACTGTAATCTGATTGAACATTTATTCAAACTTAGTAAAATTGACCGCAGACTTGATTGTAAAAATTTTGTTCTATTAATTGACTGCTCAGTTAACAATTTACTTATAACTAGATCAAATTAACTATGCTTAGGTTAGAAATTATGCTAAATTAACCATAATTTAGGTTGGAATATTAACTAATTTTGGTTCAATTAAATAAGCTCTTAGTTCATTTATTAACTAATGCCCTAAACACATAGCGCTCTTAATGACGAAATAACTAACGACTCATTAGTCTATAATGATTCATTATAAACTGCCGACACACAGCCAATTCTTTAATTAAGTTAAGTACTGTCAAAGTGGTTTTGATAAACTTATCATTTCTTTAACAATATGGGTCGAATTAACGCGATAAACTTTGTTTTTATTTATTTTATTTTTGAATTTAACAATTTACAAATGAGAAAAACATTATATTAAAAAGAATATTAATAATATAATTTGTAATTTGCATTTCTTCTTCTTATTTTTCAAATCGGCCAATGCACAGCGGAGCGCCAGATTTACATTGTATGCCAAATCTAGCACATTTTTCGTCATTATAGTTATAATGAAGGAAGAAAACACTTCATTATGATCTGATTTTCGAGCCATAATGACGTATACTGTATAACACACGTCATTTTAATGAATAATTAGTACTAATGATTCATTAGATCGTGCTGTATATCTAGGGTGTAAAAGCTCTGTTAAATCGAATAAAGTCTAGGTTGAAAAAAAATTGGTTAAAACTTAATCAACTTAACCAAAAGTTTTGGTTATAATACAACTCAAACGAAACTTTGTTAATTTGACTAGTTCAATCAGTTGAGCAAAAAATAAGACAATCAATTTGTTTGTTATAACCAAAAGCTCGATAGGTTGAAAACAAGTCAAGCACTTGCTTTTTGATTGTATTTGTCAGTGCTTTTTTCTTATTATTAAATTTTATTTTTGCCAGAACTCGATACTAGGGTTAATTTCTTCTTAGGTTAACTTTTACACCACCACCGCACCTTAATGCTCACTTCTTACCAGCACTCTATACTAGTGATAAAGAAATAAAAAAAAAAAGATTCGGTACCTACTTTCGTGAACAACTGGGAAAAGAAGTGGGATTAATCCTGTTTGGTAATCGTATAGGTACAATACTCAAAGGCATGAAATTTTATCGAAAACCTTAACCGGGTACCTACGTACCTACACAGTAAAAAAATTTCCAGTTAAATTTAACTGCGTGCATGTCTAGTTATTATGACTAACTGGATTTCTATTTAAAATTAAAATTAAACTAGGATTCCGGATATAAATAAATGCTTTCTTATTTTAATTTCTATTTTTTTCCGGAATTCGAAAAATTCAGTATTTTTTAAATGTGTTTCCAGTTAATTATTTGGCGGTTCAGTTATTATACATTCCTGGATTGCATATCTAGTTCACTCAAATGAAAATCATTTAAAGTGAACTGATTTGTAGTTGCGTTATCTTATGCGTACTGATAATCCAGTCAAATGTACCGAATTCTATTTAAAATTAAAGAGAAATTCAATAGAGTCCTCATTCTTTAGGATACATGATGACTGAGTTGTGTTTATTTAGTATTGTGAAGTGAAAATCGACGGATGTGCCAAAGTGTATAAAGTGTTTACAGTGCTTAGAAAATAATATTTTCTATAATTTATTTGCTATAATTGATTGTCAGGTAAATAAAGTGTGAAGCCCTTTAAAGGCTGTACAGGCCTAATCAGAATTGCCGTCGAAGTCGGAATTTTGGTTAGACCTTAATAGCTGGAACAGAATGTAACATACCAATGCCGCAGTAAACGTAAGGAATTGTCATGCAGAAGTTGAATGCATTTCAAATACATTATTTAGCCCACAGTGAACGCAGTCTCTGAAGCCGCCACATGAAAGTTGGTCAGCTCTCTATTATTTGGCTTCATTATCTAACTATATTACTTTCTGCTGCAATGAGACTATTCATTACTCCTTTCTTAGTTTGCTAAACAACTTTGTATTTCATCGATTGTTCCGACTGTCGTATTACTTCTTCGATTTTCCTAACATCGTAACATAGCGTAAGCTGAGGTTTTTAATAAATGATTTACTATTCTATTCTCACTATAAAGTGGAAGCAAATATTTCTTAAATAAAATCTACTTTTGTTTGAAACTGTTTTTCTTTTGAAAATAAATAAATCCCCAATATATAAATTATACTACCATAAAGGTAACAAATTTTTCTATAAAATAGCCTAATATTTAAATTATCTTTTCGTTTCACAACGCAGTGAGCAAGCGCAACTAGCGAAAATATGAGGCGAATGCGAAGCTCTGCCGTTTCACTAATTAAAAAAAAAATACTTTGAGTAATGTTTGAAATGAAAAACGTGAATTATGTAATGTAGAAGATGGGGAATATTTTAAAATTGATAGAAACATTATGGGATAATATAAAAAAATGGTTAACATTGTTTATTGGTCTTTCTTACAGTTAACAAGTTACTGTGTGTTAGTTAAACGTTGAAAGACTCATTTTATCATAAAACTCAATAGGCCAGCACAAAGCTCTGATTGTATTCCAGTGTGCTTTGTGGTATGAAGGTGTAGGGTTATGTTTGAATGAAAAAATATTAATTTTTATTAAACAAAGTACTTAGATTTTTATACTGTTAAATACACAAACAATTAAACAGCAAAATTCCTGAATAAAACTTTTAGTACGGAGGTTTGCTTACTTTATGCAGAAGGTTAAAGTTGAAAGTAATGCATTTTCCGTAAGAACAAATGTTAAAAGGAGTACGAAATCGTACCACTCTAATATGTTCAAAGAATTTGATGTCATTTTGGCTGTGGGGAAAAACTACCCAACAATAATTAATCTAATGGAAGATACTTATGGTACTAGGTGAACTATGATATTATCCGGAAAATCGGTGAAATACGTAAGTTTGAAAATAATTTAGGAATGCAACAATAAATTTGTACGCTGTACTTTTCATATTTTCAGCTCGAAGATGACATCAACGCCATTATAAAAGAAATAAGTGGGGGTCAACCCCATAATCATCTGTTGATCTGAGCGACTTTTTGAAACAGGAGTTTTTTATGTTTTTTTTTTTTTTTTGAAGATATTTGTAAAGAATCAGGGGACGATGTACGCCATGCCTTTGATACATTGTATAAGTCTCACTATGTATTAAATTTTAAGTACAGCACACATTTGACAACATTTGACAACATTTGTTAATTTTTTTGACGATTTTATCTATAAAAGCAAAAACGTAAATCCATTAGGGGTAGTGTCTCTATTTCACAAAACTCTGATTGATTGATTGAAAATATTTTTTTTCTTTTTATTTTTAGTCTTTTTTATTTTCATATACAGTACAAGTACATATGTATTTGCAACTAGTGTTTCTTTAAAAAAATAAATAAGTGCATAATTAAATTATCCAGTTTTGGCTTATTCTTTCCCCTTAAATAGTAAAAAAACATTATTTCCTGATAGGAACTAATGCCATATAAACATTTTCGGCTATCTACTTCTGTTGTACCAAGTGAAAATCTTACAAATAAAGGAGCAAAATGTTATGCATGTTCATGTATACGAGTATTTTATACAGGATGCAGGAAATTGGAGACGAAAATTAGCGAGGATAAACCGGAATGTAGTTTTCGCAACCAGAGCAGATTTATAATCAAATTAAAATGAAAGTTTTTAATTTCACTAGAAACCTATTCTGATCCCTGTTTAATTAAACTGAATTCGGCTTAAATTGACTGTAAACTTAGGTGATATATCTAACTGATTAGGTCGGCTGGTTAAACTAGAAATCATCTTTAATTAACTGGAAAAGCATTTTGAAATTTAATAGTTAATCTAGTTGACAAATGAGAAATACAATTTAAATTTACTTGAAACCCAGTTCATAAAATAAGACTGGATACCTAGTTTTCATGTCCAGAAATCTATTACATATTCACTAGAAATGAAATTGAAATATTCAACTGGACTTCTGCTTAAATGATTCCAATTAAAATTTTTACTAGAATATCTAGGAGATCCACTCTAGTTCACTTTTAATACGGATCTAGTTGAAAATCTTTTACAGTGTAGAAAATATAGCAGTTATTTGATTTCCGTCGTTAAATAGTATTCATATAGAATAGAATAGAATACCGAATTTACTATGAATGAATCAACTGAATATGAATAGTGCAAGTAACTAATAACTATTTGGGTATGTATTCGATACCCAGTTTTTAGATAAGTAACGAATACTTTTGTACCGAATGAATACTATCCACACATCTCTACAACCTATAAGCAAATTATCTGCGTCCGTAAACTAACGAATTCCATATTCAAAAATATCACATGGGCTGGTAACGAAAAATTGTGACAGTTTATGCAATTCGTTATAAAGAAGAGTCTACAAATGCGATGTGGTATTGAAGCCCACAGGTTAATATGTGAAATGCTATTTTCCTTAATTTCAAATTTCTTATTATTTTTTGTGTAATTGTAATATAGGCATCTTTATATTGCAATTTAAATACCATGCTTGTCATAAGTTTCTAAATGGTCTTATTTTCTGCTCAGCTATGCATATAAAACAACGTATAAATGATGAACGCCGAACTATCTAACGTTTGAAAGTACAATTTTGTAGATTTTTCAGAGCTTAAAGTCCCTAAACTTTGGTAATAATTCTGTTTATTCAACCCAAGATTCCGTCCTGGTAAGCTTATCCCGTTCTTATCCATATACTTACATGGCTACAAACGCTACATTGGTAATATATATACCTACATGAAATTGGATAACTCAGAGGCGAAATATTCTTATTGATTAAATTACCGGAAAATTCTTTCAAGGGGAAACAGCAGGAAATTTCCTGAATGACTCAACTTAATAGCAACCCATCTCCAACAGAACAAGAGGATTCACTTCACTTTGAGTTGTTGTGAGTGGTTTTGAGAAATAAAATTAAAGTAACCACAAATCAGCAATATTTACGATTAAATTGGTAGTGCGTGTTAGGCAAAGCTAAACAACACCTAAATAAAATATTAGAAAAAGAATTTCTAAGAGGTGAAAAATAAATAAATTTCATAGTCTCACGATATACCGGTATTGTTGTTTATGGTTTTTTGTTTGTGATTTAGGGAAAATCCGTCCTGACAGACTATTTATGGTGCTGAATGTTTATTGCTTGGAAAAATTAGTGTAAATGTACATATTAGGATTTCCAGTTTATTTATTCAGAAATTGGATTTCAGTGTACAGCAGCTTTGGGCTACATCATTATATTTGCAGAGTTTTTAAATATATATTTTCGGAGATAATATTTTACCAAGGAAATTACTTTCTTTTTTTAATAATAAAGACATAATGATAATACAAAACCGACGCTTTAACAAATTTATACATTTTTGTTTTGTTTTTTAGTTTCTTCTAAAATAAAGCAACGTCTAGAAAACAAAGACATTTTATTGTATCCGGTGCTCAACATACTAAACATTAACAAAGGGTTGTCTTTCCATAAGTATTATCGCCATTTTCCTGATATAACTTGTAGCTTGGTGAATATTTTTGACATTAACGAGTGTCCTTTTTAAATCAAATTTATTTTGAGTTTTCATAAGTTTTTTGACACTGAAAAGAGCGAAATGAAATTGATACCGGTGTAAAGCCTCTGTACTACAACTCAGTATTACACTGTAAAAAATGTGCACAATTGTTGCCACAAAGCTTAAGTATTTATCCCTAAAATGTAGGGAATATTCGCTACGTTTTAGGTAAAAAAATCTAAGGTTTGTAGCAACAATTGTACAAATTTTTTACAGTATAAGGCAAATATAAATGCGTTCCCAAACTTGTCCGTTATCTTTTCTATTATCTTTAAATGCGTCTCTACGAAATTCCGATAACATCGAACCAACTGCTGGAAAAAGCAATTACTAAAAAAAATACTTAGTTGATATCACCACAGCGAAATTCTTCAAGGCACTTTTTTGAAGATATAAAATAAAATCCAGCAGGCTTGTTTAAAATCAACTCTTTCTTTCTGTTACTTCTTTCAGAGAATGCCTCTGACTTAAAACTTCATCGTCGATAGTAAATTACTATAAAAAATTTTGGTCTTGGAAAATGTAATAGTTATCAGTTAATTTGGCGGGAAAATTGTTAAAGATTAAAAAAATTAGGAGAATTTTTTCAATATTCAATATTTGGACTTTGACGTCCTATAAATAGCGACATGAGCGGTTGGAAAGCTTCGGCTGACTTGAAAATCGTCTTCATACGTTGTACAAAACAATATTGTGAAAAACTATTAGCATATTTTCTTAATCACCCTGTAACTGAGAAACGGTTGAGATTCCCCCTTGCCTCTGACAAATTTAAGTTAAAGACAAGTTAGGAAACAGAAGAGATTTCTAACTGTTTTCCGTTTAAATGTTAACAAATAGAAAAGAAAAGCAAGCAGAGAAAAATAACATAAAAATCAAAGTCTCTTTGACAATTTCACGAATAAGGACAAAACATCGTGAAAGCGTTAATTATATGCAACAAAATAGAGTGTCAAATGATTCATTTTCGTAAATAAATTAAAGATGGGGGAGGGGGGGGGGGATTTTCAGATTTGTCTCTCATATAATGCTCCTGCGCTTTTTTTTCAAATCACGTTTTTCTACCCTAAATGTAAATTCTTCAAACAGTAAAAATCCTGCGCAATATTTATGTTTCATTTTCCACCATTTGCCATTTTTCCGTCAAACTCAAGCCGAACCTAGCCTGTCCGAATTTGTTTGCTTAGCTTTATATTTGATGTTTAGAGCTAGTACCTACTGTTTGTCGCTTCTTGAGCAAATGACAACAAAATCTGATATAATCACACCCAGGGTGGATTTTGTAAGACCATTCCTAGTGGTTCTGGGAGACCGACAGCAATAGCGTTCCATTAAACCGTCCTTCCAACAAGGATCGATGGTGTGGTATACAGATGGTTTAAAACGAGCAATGGAGTCAGAATGGGCGTATATGTCCCCAAATGCCATATATCAAAGGCTCTGGGCTCTACTCTTACCGTACTCCAAGCCGAGGTATTGGGCATAATAGGATGTGCCAATATCTGCATTAAAAGAGCCATAAATGGCTCAACCATTTGTATCCTCTCGGACATTCAAACTGCCCTCAAGGCCTTAAAGTCCTACACTGTCAAGTCAGGGATAGTCTGGGAATGTCTAAAAACCCTCAAAAACCTATCAAGGAGAAACATAGTTATCCTCATGTGGGTACCTGGACATGAGGGCCACAAAAGCAATGAAATTGCTGATGGCCTAGCCAAAAGAGGAGCGGAAACTAAGTTTGTCGGACCAGAGCCATTTTGTGGCACTTCAAAGTATTACCTCAGAGTTGCCCTAACCGACTGGGGGAATAAACAAAATCCCTGTACTGGGAAAGTCTACAAGGACTTCTTCGGGCAAAACAGTTTATCGACATCTCTGGCGGAAAATCAAAAGAACTCCTTAGAAGAACAGAGCTCAAAATGATTACTGAGCTCTTCTCAGGCCATTTCCCCTTAAGGTATCACCTAAACAAGCTGGGCTTGACTGAGACTTCATCTTGCCGTTTCTGTCAGGATGTTCACGAAACCTCGGAGCACTTGCTCTACAACTGCGAGAGACTACTCCACCTGGAACATGCTATTCCTCCACCGAACCTCAATCCCAGAATGGTTCTAGACTCGAGCGCGGAAAAACTTCTTTCATTGAAAGCGAACTTTTCGTGACATTGCAGATTTGAAGCGTGAATGGAAAGTATGTGCTGTGTACTCAGTGGTTTGAAATTCCAAAAAAAGTCTTTTTTAGCAGCAGTGAATACGGCCAGAAAGTGAGCAGAAAATATGCAATCATCAAGGTGAACATTACGAGTGTATATTGTGTGACTCATGCTTGAATATGTAATGTTTGGTTGTGGTGTCATGTGTCAATGGCGCTTGTCATCAAGGTTGGTCACTTTGTGTAGTCAGTATTGGCCCACTGTTATTGTGTGCTTGGAAAACGTCCAGCACCAATCCCAACGAAGTCCGCCAATAAAACACCAGCTATAGAAAAATGACCGCCAAAAAAGCACACACAAAAACCCTCTTAGGACAAACAAGTGCGTCAATATAACGACATTTCCAAGAAACGCGATTTCGAATAATGCCCATTAAAATTTTGCTAGAAAACAGAAAAATGCAACAAATTCAGCATTTTATTTCATTCAATTAATTTTTCCAGATCATTTTCAATCAGCACATTTTTCGTCGACTGGTAAATCTAGACAGCATTTCACTATTTTTTTAAATGCCTATATTTTTTTCACTTTTCACCCAATCAATCTGCAATGTTCAGTAAAAAGTGTTCCTTTTTCGAATGCCTTTCCAAAGATCTACTTTTGCATTCCTTTTCTCGTTCTGAATGAATCTGTATGGATCGACAGAACGATGTCATAATTTAATTCTGTGCTCGTAGAAAAGAAACGAAACAGAACCATTTCAAGTGTTTGACATTTCCTCCATTTGATAAAAGCAAATAAAAATTCGTACAATTCGTACAAATTCAAACAAATAAAACTTAAACCCAACTATTACCACCTCGTCCAAATTGTAAGCAACACATTCACGAATACAAATTAAAATCGTTCTGATTGAATCCGGGAAAAACTCAGGTGCATTCAGAACGATTCGGAGTCCGAGAAAAGCGATGACACGGATTGAAAAAACTCATTCTGAACGAGAAAAGGAACGCAGCATTTGATTGACCAAATTCCTCCTTAAACGGAAGTTATGGGCAAAAGTCAAAAGGGTGTACATATTTCTGACTGTTTATATTGCACAAAAGTATTGAAGGAAAACCATGAATATGAGACGAGCACGAGACATAAGTTCCCATATGGGTGTAGTAGAAATTGCTAGCAAATAACAATTCAATTCTAAAAAATGACGATGAAAAAGGATATGACGAGTTTTGTGTAAAATGAATTAATTGCAATAATAGTTCAATTTGAAAGCTATATATTTTACCAGACTCCACGGACTTTTATGTACACGGAGAAAAATGAATATGTCAAACTGAACGAATTCATTGTTTAAACCAAACGATTTCGAGTTTAAAACGGCGGCAATGGCGTTTGTTTAACGTTTGTTTTAACAATTACGAAATGTTCATATTGAACGCATGTTCAAGAAATTGAACATTTCCCTCATTTAAATTGAATTTCATATGCGTTCAAAATTGAAACGTTTAAAAATATTCACATCAAAAAAACTTTCGTTGATTTCAACAAATAAACTGTTAAAAAAATTGAAAATTTTCGAGTTGAAATTGAAAACATGTTTATTTATTATAAAATTTCATTTATCAAGCTTATTTACATTATATACTTCTGTATAAATCTTTCACTAAAAATATATTTATGACGAAGGAGTTGATTGTAACTGATTAAGGGCAGAGGAATTTCAATTTTATCTGAAATTTTGCTATAATTCTTATTAAGTGATGAGCGGGCAAAATTTTGGACAGTGTATCCTTTGTTAATGTACTCTACCACTTCTATTCCAAATTAAGCTTCTAAAAGGGTATTTAAATGAATTATCATAGGCAAAATACCAAAATTAAAAGAAAACATTTAAGTTGCGAAAAGCAGAATCCCGACTCGAAATGTGTACGAACTGAAACAAAGTTACTATTAAATTTAACTCTATTGACGATCAACGTGAAGGCGGTTTGCTTTCAAAATGAACAACATCCCGGTTAACGAAAATCGAAATGCATTTAGCTATCATACTGAACATCAAAGTATTCAATGTGAATTATTTTCTCATATAAAATGAAATGTTAAATTGAAAGCTTTTTTTAAACGCGCAGAATTTTTCCATTTAAATATGTTTTCGTTTGATTTGGTAGAAAAGTAGTTGAATGAAACGAATTCAATCGAATGTGCATTTTAAAGGCGGCATGCGTTTGTTGTGAATTTTTATTTTTCTCTTTGTGTATACATACACATAGCATTGCATTTCGCAACTCCGCATGCCATTGGAAAAACGAGCGCTCTAAGAGCCCTCCTGAAGTACTTCCCTGGAAGCTCGTAACGCTTCTTTTCAAGAAGCGCTCTCTAAAGGATGGCTGAAGAAGTTTTTGGAATATGTGTTTTCGAAAGCTTTATTGAGTTTTTTTGATAATCATCGAAGTGCTTCTTCTTTAATCTCATAAGAGGCCCTCAAAAGTGCATGTTGAGAACAGCATTGAAGCGCTTGTGCTTGCTTGTGATTATTTGTGGTATTAAGTTTTATGAAGTTGATGAAATATATTTATATTATTGTAGATTTTGGCAACTGAAAGAGTAACAACTCTTTGGTAGAAATATAGAAATTTTGGCAGCACAGAAAGTACGATAATAATTCTTTGTTTTTTAAATTTTAATAAGAACTTCACACTGAAATCTACACTCAAAGTTATACATACGTTTCGTCGTGCAATAGTGGAAAAATTCATAGTATAAATTCATGAAAAATTAGTTGAAAACAAGGGCTTGCTTGTGTTCTGCTGAAGGTCGTCAAATAAACTTCTATAGAGCTGCAAAGCGATGGCTCTGAAAGCACTTGAGTTATTTTCTTGCGCCTTCGCTTATTTTTCCGCATAGATCAATGAATTGCTTCTAAAGAGCTGCCAGATGGCTAGAAAAGCTCATAAATTGTACTCCTGTCAGTAGCGCTGATTTTTCGTCCCAAAGGGATTGTATACACACACGCAACAATGCATTTTACAATGACACAATGTATAAGTATTCAACTCTTTCATAAGATAGCTTGCTTAAAACCATGCTTGACTTATCGCAAAAATGTGAAAAGAAACGGCGTCAGCACTTCGTTCATTTCATTTTCCCATATTTCGTTGTGAAAAACAAGAGTTTCATGTGGCAAGGAATATACAGAAAAAAGAAAAAATGGTTCAAGAATATGCATACATTTGCCACCACTAGAACTCTTATCACATGAGCGTGGCTTCAAATTACAAAACGGCAAGTCATCGATGTGAACCCTAATTGGACATGCACATTCATCTCCAAAGAGAAGCAAAGAAAAATAATTTTCTTAGGGCCAAAAATTTTAATGAAACATTTTAGACCCTGTGAAGAAAGAATTCGAGCATCGAAGAAAATAAAGCTATTAAGTCGAAGTACAATATCGGTGGCGGATATTTGGTTAAAATTAAAAAAACGAGTAAAACAGCTAGAATAGGTCTAAGACCAATTCTTATGATACCCTAGCTAGATGAATACTCGTATGTCATTTCGTACGGTCACCCATCTGTGCAAGTTTGATTTTTGAAGTGGTTTTTCGCATATATTTCTATAGCGGCTCGTCGGACAGAAAAACTGATTAGGACCAATTTTATAGGATTTCATATTCTGAAGAACTTTTTAGTATATTACAACCGTACCGTACCGATCAATCGTTTTCACAGTATTCGTAAAAACCCTAAATTTTTATATGGCAATACCAAGAAGGAGTTGCCCGATTTTTTAAGTTTTATTTACTATTATTATGAAAACACGGTGTACAAAATTTCAGCCCTCTGCGCCGACGTGTTGTCAGGTAGTGTCCAAATATGTAGCGAAAGAAGAAATTTTTTTTTATGGCAACCCTACGAAGAAATTACCCGATTCGTCCCATTTTCAAACATACTTTTACCTTTTTTTTTTAAAGCCCATATAAAAGCTTCACAACTCTCTAAGTACACGCGTTCTCGAGTTGTCGTGAGGACGGACAGACGGACATGCACAAATCAAAGTAACTTTTAATCTTATGCATTGGTGTCTAATCCATTTTGCTCTACCATCTCTAAGTGTTACAAGCGGAATGAAAAACTTAGTATACCCTTTAGATTCCAACTAGGGTATAATAACAACGTATTGTCCATCTCCAACATCGTTGCAAATAATTCAAATCCTCCCGGGATATAAAAATACTTGCATAAAGCACTTGCGAGGCGAATTAATTTAAAATCCTTTCGCAAATTTGTTGACTTCCTGGAAAGTAAAAGACAGGATTGGAATCGTGAAATAGGGGAGATTTTATTTCTAGTTTGTCTAGCAGCTGGCTGTTCATGTGTGACTCCTGAAAATTATTGGATAAAGAACACGCAATCGATACAATATGCAAGTGGTAGTTTCCTTAACCCTAAATCCCAATTCAGAATCGGCGCAGCATGCATCAACGCAGCATGCAGCAGCTGTGATGCAAGGTTTGATAACATTGGAATAATATGGCGCAATTCGCAATCGGCGCAGCATGCATCAACGCAGTATGCATCATGATGCAAGAGTTAGGAAAATTTTAAAATTTGATACATGCTGCAACAGTTCTGCCAACATACTGAGGCAAAAAATAAATTTCAAATCTTATTTATCTCATATTTCCTTCGGATATATTTTTTTTTCTAAAGAAAAACGACTAAATTAAAATTATGCACAATATAAAAACTCGGTATTAAGGTGTTATGTTTGTAAATAATTGTCAATTATAAAAAAAGTTAGCATTACAAAGTTTCCTGCACTGCTTGCTGCGCCGATTGTGAATTGGCCGGCAAAATGTGTGCAGCATGCATCATGATGCATGCTGCGCCGATTCTGAATTAGGCTTAAATGTACCGAGAAGTACAACATTTGATATTATTTCCAAAGTATTGGTAAAATCATTCGAAATAATACCAAAAGTCTTGAAATATTCCAGTGACGCTGACGAACATAATGCCAAATCAAGAGAATTTGTACAGAAAGGAAAGCGGCTATATTTCATCAAGCAATAGCCGCCATACGTGGGACATACGCAAGTGTGTTATGTCCGGCCCATCTTTACGATTAATATATCAATAGAAAACTTCAGGTATTGAGCTATCCTAATGGCAAGTTGTTAAAAATTTTACTTGCCTGGTTCTATTCACGACCATCTCGTGTTTAGGAACAGCCCTTTATATTTAAACGTAAAACATCCTCCTGCTAGATATTTCATATTAGGAGATTCAGGTTAAAAGGCTGCAATGGCTTCTGTACCGATTGCTATCTCCTGCAAAAATCAAAATCTCCACAGAGATAAAACTATTGTAATGCACGCCACAGCCTAGCTAGGAGTGTTTTAAAATTAGAAAAAGCAATTGAAATCGTTGCAGTTTTCTGTGCATTACACAATATTTGTGTAACAACTGGTGATGTCTTAGATGAACAATTAGTGCATTCATCACCAATAGATTACATTGAAAATGATGATAATCCTGAAAAACCATGAAGTGTACAATTTAGAGACGAGCTCTATGCGGAATTATTAAGGGAAATAGGAGAATAAAAGCTTTGTTTTTGTGTGTTATTAAAAAAATCAATCCATTTATATAGAAAAAAAAATATATAACAATAATCAAATTTTTTGTGAAAAACAAACTTCAATAAGAAAACAATAATAAAAACTTTTATGAAAAAAAAAACTTCAAAAAAATATTATATATATCAGGTCACGTTGTTTCAATCTAAAAATAGAAATGTTTTTATACAAATTTCCATAATATTATTTTTTACCTGACTCTTCGGTGCTTGTTATATGTATATAGAGGGACCTCAACTTCTGTCCCCAAACCATCTCCACCAGCAGAAATAACAAAGTCATTTAACAGTCCCAGCATTCGATTGTTTTGCTCGAGGGAATTTTTTTCAATTTCATATGCCTCTGACATAGGCTGCATTTTCTGCGACAGCCACTCGGACCAGGCTCTGTTGCGGGTGTTGTGGGTGTTATTAAAGCTGGTGTACTGGCAGGGAAGTGGGACATGTTCGGTGACAAGAAAATCAATATGGGGGAGAAATTACGTGCTGCATCCGTAGCACTTCGTCCATGGCGAATTAAAAAGGCCACGAACTGGTGGTTCCACCCCACAAAATTTGGGGAATCCTTCAATTTCTAGAAGAATTAATTAGTAATGTTATTGTTTTTATTTCAAAATAGTATTAAGATATAAAAACAAAACGTCGGTCAGTGACATACCGTATACTTTTAAGTCAAGTTTGACAACTTTTTTGAAATTACTTTAATTTCATGGTCTATGCACCAGCAATCCTTAATATTCCTGCAAGTTAAAATAATTAAATTTAACAACACTAATTTTATTTGGCATCTTGTCAGCTGAATACTATTTTGGTCCATACGCCATTTTTACTTAATATTTTCATTTTTTTTAGAAGTGCATTTTTAGATTCTCGATTATACTCTTTCTTATTGGACAACAACTTTTGTAGGTACGTGTTAATTTTTCACAGTCGCAGCAATGTTAAAATTCTATCAGCACTAAACTAGGCACCAATAATTGAAAATTATAAGATTTCGGCTTACGAAATAGTTTTATTTAAGATCCCTGTAATTCGCTACTACTTAGGTATACCCGATATTATCAGTATTGCCTGTCAGAGCCAAGTCTTCATATTGTTTTACTTCAAATATAAAAATTGTGGTGTATTAGTATCCAGCAGACGTACTTCCATGCCGCCTCGTAATTGAATGACCCCCCCCCCCCTTCCGGTGCTTTTATTAATTTAAGCACAACTTCGTTTTTCCCTAAAATTAAGTCTTATTATAATAATTACTACAACATTAAAAATCATGCACAATACTAAATTACATTACACTTTTTCAGTGTCCATCATATTTTCAAAACAATTCAATTTAATCAAGCTCAAAACGAAGCTAACCTGTCCGAATTCGTTGCTTAGAGCGATCTCGGTAGCCAGCAAATAAACATAACCTCGACTCTTGACCACTGACATATATAATATGGACTGCTTAACTTTCTATTTCATGTGGGCTCAATTGCTAATGTAAAAAAAAGCTCTTACGCTGGTACCAACATTGAAATAAATCATTGGCGGGAAGTTGAAAAAAAGAGCTTGCAGTTGGAAAAGCGATTATAGTAAAGCCTTTCGAATTCCTGCTGTATATCTAATGAATATATTGGTTTGGTAAAACAATTTTATCAGTAACAACCCTAAATAATTAATTTAAAAACATTTATTTCGACAGACCCACTTATTTATTTATTGTTTACAGTTCTCCTGAGTTGGTACTTGGTGCTTAGACCGAAAGAGTCAGCAATATAGAAGTGAGTCCACTTTTTGCAATGTATTTCTACGAACATTGTTAGTCCATATTATATATGGCAGTGCTCTTGACTCGGTGATCAATCTAACAAGATGTCTAACTTGTTATACAACGTAGCATATCTCGGTGGCTGAGTAGCTGTAATAACAAGACGAAGACGAAGACTTGGACTCGAACACGCTCTAAGTTTGTCATTCCGATTACATTCATTCCGTTTGGAACGTACAGTTTGTCTATTCGCCCTCACGATAGCTCGAAATCGCGGTCACTTAGAGGCAGAAACAAAGTGTCTGAAATTGCTGGTCTCCTCATGAAGTGCTACAAGCTTTTACGTCAATAGTGTAATACTGGTAATACCAATCGATATATGCCCAGCAGACAAAGCTTTTAGATTTCGCTACGAAAATAAAACTAGTGTCGTGGGAATTTATCCGATTTCGCTATGTCTTAAGTAATTTTATATGAAACGGTTGACCAGAGCTCGAAAACAATCGTGGTTACGATTTCTAGAAGAAAGTAGTGAGAAATTCTGAAAGCTTTAGCCCTTCTTTCTGAAAGCTCATTGTAAACAGCATTGCCAAATTAGCACACAATAAAAATTTTAAATACAGACTTAATTTGAATTGCTAGTGAAAACTTTCCCCATTAGTTTTTATTTTCCTATATTCCACACAAAAGAGTACAAAAATGAATAATTAACTTTTTACACAAATATTTATTTTTGTAGAACTCTGGAAAACAATGTTTATTTTAATCACAACTTTTCCTCTCAAACAAAACAATCCGCGCTGTACAATCATTAGATTTGAAATGTACTACGCGAAAGAATTTTATCATATATTTCGACAGTCTGTTAGAAATCGTTACGAAATCGGAGATCAGAATTCCCAAAAAATTTTGGCGTAAAGAGCTACCATTTCAGTAGGATAAATCGTAGAAGTCGTCAAATATTTCAATAAATTCACAAGACGCGTGGAATAATTGTTCTATACGATTTCTGTTATATTTATATAAGATTTTCGGAAAATATTTTTTGAATTACTTTTTCTTTTCCGACAACAGTCCAACTTGTCGGACTGTGTGAAAGCATTGTTTTCTGGGTGTGCATCTGTGTATTCGAGTCGCGTGTGTGCGTGGGTGTGCCTGGGTGCCTGTGGGTGTCTCGTAAATCTGTATGCGACCTCGCCATTCACCGCTCATCTCCCTCTTCTAGTAATCGGTTATACCGGTTGGTATTACACTATCGGCATAAATGTAAATTCATAAAGAGACTAAAAAGTACGTGTCACAGTGTTCGTACGCCTAACCGATTTCAATGAAATTTTGTGAATATGTGTGGTTGATTCCAGCTTGAAAGATAATATAGTTTTGGGTACGATAGGTGGCAATATAATTTTTCGTTAATTCGTATTAAACATAATTGTCGCCTTTTGTATTTCTTGCAATACAACTTATTTTTATAAAGGGTTTTCCAATAAGAGGTGTTATTTTGATATTCAAAGAAAAATGCCATTTTTTTAGATAAATGATCGTATCTTTATTTCATTATAAAGAGGAAGGTATGCCGTTAATTATGGAAAATAAAATCAGCCAAATGACCACTACGACCACGCCTACAGGACCATATCCTTTTCATGAAATTTTCCATAACCAAATCGCAAAGTGGCTGTTGGCGTAGACCTTCTCTTTCACGTGGCCCCAAAGGAAGAAGTTGCAAGGTGTTAAGTCACAAGATCTCGGTGGCCAATTGTGATCACCTCTTCGAGAGATAACACGGTTCGGAAACTTTTCCCGTAAAAGATCAATGGTTTCGTTGCTTGTATGGCACGTAGCGCCGTCTTGTTGCAAGTACACGTTGTCCAGATCAATACTCCAGCCTCATTTTCGAAAAAGTAAGGTCCAATGACCCCGCGGGACCATAAACCGCACCAAACAGTCCCACATTGAGGATAGAGAGGCTTTTCAACAATAACTCTTGGGTTTTCCGAGCCCCAGATGCGACAATTTTGCTTGTTGACGAAGCCGTCGAGGTGGAAATGGGCCTCATCACTCAAGATGAGTTTTCGATGGAATTCCGGCTCATTTTCATGCATTTCAAGGACCCAATCAGCAAAGACTCGACATTGTTGAAGATCGGCCGGCTTGAGTTCTTGTGTTAACTGAACTTTATAAGCCTTAAGACCCAAATCTTTATGCAAAATACGGTGTAATGACGTTTGTGGAATGCCTAATTCCAAAGAACGACGAGGAATGGACAACCCTGGGTTTTCTTCAACACTTTAGGCTACAGCAGCAATATTCTCGGCTGTTCTTGAGCGACGTGCACGGGTTTTATTCTCAGCTCGAATTTTTCTACCAATTTCTGTATTGCGGTCCGACAAGGTGCTTCACGATGACCCAAAATGTTCGAGTTTTACGAACCGTCTCTGCCACATTTTCACCATTTTTATAGTGAATTTTAATAATTTCCATGCGTTGTTGAATCGTGTAGCGTTCCATGTATATTAATGGCGTAGTTTCTACTTGTCAAATGTCAAAAAATGACAGCTCCAAAAGTGACATCTACCGAAATAGCGGGCTAATTAAAATAACACCTCTTATTGGAAGACCCTTTATTTAGAAAAATATTATTATTTTGAACGCTATCATGTTAAAAAATCGAAATCTAAAACGTAAGATAACGCATTCACATCAGAATTAGTAACGTAAGTACCTACTACCCATATCATATAAAACTACCAGCATAAACTAAGGCGCTATAGAACAGATGAATTATTATCAAAATTCTGAGAGCAGTACCGAAAGTAAAGAATGTACCGAGTACCGATTTTAAAATATCGAGTATATGCTTCCCATGTAACGATTTTTCCCATTAATACCCAACACCCTTCACAAACAAGAAAATTAAAACTGGTCTTATATAATATCATCATCTCACTTTCGAAGATTTTATGATGAGAAAATGGAGAAAAAGATATTTGCTGACAATCTGAAGGAAGAAAATTATTTAAAACGTAAAGAAAAAGCCTTATTAGCTCGGCAAAAAATAGAAGAAAATATTATCCAAAGTAAAAAAACCAAGGAATCAAGTAGAAACAGCAATGCGAAAGTAAGGGAAAAGGAACAAAAACGCAAGAATGATTAGCGGCGAAGTTCAGTAAAAACACAAGCTGCAAATGAGAACAGTGAGAACGTCGAACATTTACCAGAATTGTGCGAAATCACCAACACAGAAGCAGAAGGCGAAATCACAACAGAAATATAAAAAAATATTTCAGGATTTACAGGAGACAATTGTTGAAATAGAGAAGCAACACCACCAAAGTTGGAAGAAAGTAACCAAAAAACATCGGCAATAATGGACAATAAGAAAAGCATCACATTATAAAATAAATAAACATTAGATATAACAGAAATAATAATGTTGCATAACACTGTGAAGAAAAGATTAACTCGATATAGTTTTGACGAGACACATAGTGTAGGTTGTAGGTCTAGTGGAACTAAAAGTAGAGGCATACTAGAAATTTCTCATACACCATCAAAATCTCATTTTTGACAAAAGAAAACCATTATTCGGTAGTTCCATGTATATAATAATTTATAATTCCGCCATATTTTATTCGATGTCGAATTTTTATGTGGTATATGAGATAATACTTTCTTACCATATGTTTCTTATTTTGTTTCGATGAAAAGTCACGAAGTTACAGTCGAAAACATTTCGAAATTTACCATTTTTTATACATTTTTTCAAGTTTGACAACAATTTGATGACTTATTTTACTCTACAAAATTTTTTTTCTGTTGATATCACTAATAGAGATTTCGATTATCCGTCTAATGACCATTTGCTAAATAAAATTGGTTGAAATTTGACTGAGTTATCCAATTTTTGCTCATTAAGCAGCTATAATTCCGTATAATATATAATATAATACAGAGAAAGTTGAAAAGGCACTGGGATTTAACTGCTAAAACTGTGTAAACATAAAAAAAATGCAACAAATAACAGCAACTAAAACAACACAACGAATACAACAACTAAAACAACCATAAATTCATTCATTCGCACTGGGACTTAGGGAACTAAATCAAGTGGAGAGGGTTTACACAAGGAATAGAACCGTTTATATCTTATACAGGTCGGCCCCGATAGTGCTACCAACTTTGTAGCAAACCGTATATTGGCACAACGTCTCTCACAACTACCAACTTCACCTGTTAGCTTAACGTCCCCTGACATAGTTTATCACCATAAACGGCCATCACTATAATGTTCCAACGCAAGCGGATCTCTCTAGCCACCACCCGCCTAACAACTTCAATTTCATGTCTTTTAACGCCCGGTCTTCCCCCAAAAACATCAGTGGCATCAGACGTCTGGCTGAACTAGGTAATATTAGCGCTCTGTTGGTATGTGAGACGTGGTCAAAGAAACATCACTCCTCGAGGATGCTAGAGATTCCCGAGTATATGCTGCATAGGCTCGATAGAGCTTCCAAGAAAGGTGGCAGTGTGTCTGTCTATGTGGCTGATGCCCAGAAATCTCGGGTCCTGAGATGGATGTCCTTCCTGATGTGCTTGAGCGTGCAGTGAGTCTTCCATCCACCTTAGCCCACACTCTGACAGACCTCCTAAGTGAAAAGGATCTGGAAATTATCAATGATCTTCCCACGCGGCATGGGCCAACGTCGGCTATTACATTGGATCTACTAATCTCGCTTTCAAGTTTTCTACCTGTGTTCTCTGGTCAATGCCCTGGCATATCTGACCACGAACTACTCTTTGCCTCTTTTAGTGTTCATTGTCAAACTCCTAACCGCTGAAAGACCTTCAGAAATTTCTCAGCTATTCAGGACAATTCCCTTCAGGCAGACCTAGCAAGGACTGATTGGTCCCCTATTTTCACCCGATCCCAACCATAACCCTGCAGCTCAATATTTGTCCGACTCACTGTGCTCAATCTTTGAGAGACAGGTCCCACTCAAAACAACTAGAATTCGCACTATTAATGATACAATTTTTAAATTCCCTGAAATTCTACTGAAATATCAGTACCGCGATCTCGCATATACATAGGCAATGGAAAAGTGACAAAACGGTTGCGAACCATCGTGAGTTTCAACTATTGAGAAGACAGGCCGACTACATGATCAGAGCTAAATTAAGAGAATTCACAATGAAGGGTATCAGAGAGAGGAATGTCATCAATTGAAGGAAGGTAAATGACATAGGCTTGGGCTCCAAAGCGAGGGCTCAACCTGATTTCGATCCGGAAGGGTATGCTGAACATCTCTGTCCCAGCTCTATTTTCCTGCCAGATGATCTAAGAGACAGCACTGCAGATGTGCAGCATATTCCCTCCTCATCTCTTCCTGGGGCCATTCCTTGCTCCCATGTCTCGGCTCCTGGTGTCACCCAGGCTTCCACCGACACTGAAGTTTTTAGCTTCAGTAATGTCTCGGAAGTTGACATAGTGAATGCATTTCGGGAAATGAAGCCAAATGCAACTAGATATAATGATGTTCCTCTCAAATTTTACAAGATTATTTTACCACACATTCTGCCGATTATCACACACCTGATGAATAGACTGCTGTCTTCGTCGTAATTTCCAGACCACTGGAAAGTGGGTCTGATCAGAATTGAATTTTGTATTGTTCCAGCAAGTTATTAAGCGTTATTCTTTTATCGTGTGTGATCAGAGAATTAGTATTCAGTGCTAGAATTTTGTTGTTTGAAGAACTCATTTAATAACTATAGACGTTACAAATGCAAGGTATGCAAACATGCTATTTTCTCTACTTTGCAATTTAGTGTAATTAGGGCCATACTTGTAATGAGGTCTCTAAAAGGGATATTAAACAGATTTTGTAATTCACTCAGGAAGTTCTTTAATGCTCTGCTTGTGGAGCTCTGTGCTTCAGAGCCAGCTCTAAGAGTGTCTGGAATAAAACGGAAGAGTTGAGAAAGTTATTCAAATAGGTATTTGCTTCACTCCTTCTGGTATTTGCAGCTGTCTAGCGTTTTTCTTTAGCAAATCTCTTTACTCTATATATTTTTTAAATTCCGGACAGCCCCCATAGTTGGCTGGGTGACCACAGGCCCCACAATTGGCGCATTTAGTTGATTGTTTGCTATCTCCGTTTGCATTGATGCAGAGTTCTGAGTCATTCTCCTCCCCGTACACTACACATCTGCTGGTATAGGCATAGAAATCCCCCGTGTGTCCAAATCTTTGGCATTGGAAGCATTTTACTATATTTCTTTGTCTCTCACTCTTTCCTATGGAATGGACTGGTACAGTATATGTATGTCTAATGGATTAGTTCAGATGTTTTTGACCCCTATTTGAGTTGAACAGTGAAAATATTGATACTTATCCCTGATTTCCTGGTGCGGTCTGTGCTAAAGGTGGATTATTTGTCGTCAACAGCCGACTGAAATTCATTGAAAATAATTTCAATGAATTTCTAAAATGCATTGAGAATGCAGAGAAATCGAACTTTTCGACCAAGCGCACGTGCGTCGGCTTGAATTTCACTATTGCAGTCTCTCTTAAAGCACTTTTTAGAAAATTTGGAGATTATATAATTTTACTTTAATAAAGTAAGCACAGCTCTCTATAGTCTTCTTAATATATAAAACAATCGGCCAAGTGTGAGTCGGACTCGCGTGAGAATCGCTCCGTACCTTCGTTCAAAATTTAACACTGTTATCCTTTTATTAATTTTTTCAAATGAAAGTAGGCGTCAGTTGGAAAAATAATGCTGTAATTAAAAAAAAAGAAATAAAAAAAAATAATAATGCTGTCATTTGAAATGCCTACTTATGATAATAAAATGAATGAGAATAAAACGAGGAGCAAAACGCCGAAAGAATCACGGTTCTTGTATTGGGGCCCCCTTTAATTTTATGTTTATTATTTGTTGTTATGGCGGCAATAAAAATACATACTCTGTGGAAATTTCAACTGTCTACATATTACGGTTCATGAGATACAGCCCGGTAACAGACAGACAGTCGAACATCAGAGGTTTCGTAATAGGGTTCCCGTTTTTACCCTTTGAGTACGGAACCCTAAAAACCACATGTCACTGTGTTCGTACAAACGGCCCACCCGATTTCAAGGAAATCCTGCGAATATGTTTGGTTGGTTCTAGCTTGAAAGATAGGATAGTTTTAGACACGATAGATGGCGCTGTTGTTGAGATCTAAAAAACTGCCTGAGAACGCATGACGTGGAAAGCTGAAATTTTGTACCCGGCGTTTTCATAAAAATTGCAATTACAACTTCAAAATGGACTAAATCGGGCAACTCCTCCGTAGGATTGCCACACAAATATTTCGTATTTCAGTATATATTTGGACACTTGTAACGGCTATAATCTCTCTATTAGGAAAAAAAATATCTATTTTTTTTTTTTCTTGGGGGTTAATCATTCATCTTTGGTCAGTCTCATTTTAATCCAGACTTTGATTAAACGACTAATTTGTTTTCTTAATGAAAAGAAAGAAGAGAGAAATTAATTTCATTTTCGCATCGAAAGGCGAAATAATTGAGTTCAAGCGGAAATTAAATTTAAAACTCAACAAAAAAAACAAAAAAAAATAAAAAAATATGTATTTTTCTGTCCCTCAGAAATCACGCATTAAATTGGCTTTGTTAAGAAAAACTGCGCTTAACAAAGTGCAATTCGAGAGGCACTTCCTATCACCCAACAAAAGGTGCTGATCGATAAAGTGCAATGCACGTTAGAACATTTACCTCGTATCGCTTCTTTGGGGAATCAAGACATGCGACAATCGAGATCCTCACATTGTAAAGTGAGTCGTTGGAAGTAAGAACTTCCCCGGGAACAACTCAAGCCTCAGAATTTGGGTTTTTTTTTCTTTAATTTTCGTTCATCTAAACCTGGCACGCGGCTAGCAATTTATTACCAAAGATAACATAGTGAAGTGAAGGTACTAAAATCACACAAAGTACCAGAATAAATTCGGTGGTGGTTTTGAATAAATATCGGAACTCGGACTTTTGTGCGTGTGTATAAAAATCAATTTGTTTTGTGGTTGCACCCAACTATCACCAAGCGTGATATAAGCCTTCTTTCTGAGCTATAAGGTGAGGTGAAATTACTTTTCTGTCGAGAGTGTAATTCCTCAGTGAAGTTTTTTTTACTATATACATATACCAGGTGACAGAGTCTGGACCAGTATTGTGGGAATCCAAGAAAGCAAAATCGGCAGTGAAGTGCGCCGGAACTTACCCGAGACCAGATCTCGCACCCACCTCCCTGAGCATACAAGCCTTCTCGGATTTAATTCTCTCCACGGATCAACCGATCTGTTAATCACCGTCGCGGGAAGATAGGGGATCAGTTAGGGAACGAGAAGAAAAAGAAGAAGGAAGGGAAGGGCAACAATAACAACCCGAATATTCCCTTTGGTTTTTTTTTTATTTTTTTTTCAGCAATATTCACCAGGTCGCTGAAGCGCTTCATCGCCGGGGAGATTGTTATGTAAGTACGCACTTATCATTTGTGTAATAAGAGAATAGTCGGTTGTTTTTTGTTTGTTTTTCTCTTTTCTTATCTTCGAAGAGCATATATAGGCTACAATAGTGAAATTTTCTTTCTGAGTTTTTTTTTTTGCTTTATTTATGATATGTAACCTGTATATGTACTGTCATATAGCGTAATGTTTTCAGTTTTAAGTTGATTTGTCTTTGAATATTCGTGTATGGAGTTAATAGTGTAGTGTAAAGTTTCTTTTCTTTTTTCCTGAATTTAGTCTATATGATAGCATAATTTTTTTTTATGGGTTTATTTTGTAATAGTGTAAAGATTTTTTTTTAGTAGCGTAAGTGATTTTATTCTTTCCTAAATTGTTCTTTTTTTTTCGTCTATTTCTTTGATATATAGATATGTAACCCGAATAACAGAAAAATTTTAATATCTAGATACATATGGATCTGCAATTCTGTATATCGTAGCGTAACTTGTTACCTTATTTATATTTTTTTTTTGTGTTTTTTGTCTTTGAGTTCTAAATAAAATAACATGGCAATAGGCTAAATATTAGTTTTCGTTTGGTGCTGGGTGCAGTTGGGGTTTTGGGAGGATCGAGATGCCAGGAGGCGGAAGTAGTTGGCAATCTATCCTATGAGTTTGGTGAGTGGGGCAGTGGGATGGGTTTCAAGTAATAGAGAGGGTCCTATCATTCAGAGTGGGGTCCGTATTCCTATATTTCAGTTTTTTTTTGTCATCTTGTTTTCTTTCTATTTTAATCATTCCTCTAGAGCGGTACAGTAATAGGTGGTTGAACAGCGAGCAAGAACTTACCCCAGCCCTGAGCTTGAGCCGGCAAGAAGCCTGTACCGTGCTCGCCTAAAGATCAACCTCCATTGTCCCACAACAACCTTAAAAGGGACATAAAGTAGCCATGATCAGTCATCTGTCTCGCTGAGTTTAGTGGTCGAGAAGCGGTCACGAATGTTTTTTTTGTTGCTGTTTATTTTTACGAGTTAAGATATCAACTGAATAGGGTTGCGCTATAATCACAGCGTCAATCTATTAGGTTTGTTCATTTATAGATTAACTCTGGCTTCTTTAACACTTTTGCATTCTTAAGTGCTCGTGTCAATGCTTTCACTAAGTGGTTAGGATATTCCTCACTGCAGGTTTCGCCCTTAGGTTCGATTGGTATTACCGACTCTTAGTGATTTTGTAAAAACCTCGTTAGAGAAGGCTATTCTTATTTTTCATGTATTACACCTTTTTTTTCTATTTTGATTGTCGAAAACATTTCCGTCAAGTAGTTGATACGTGGCCTTTGAAGGTTTCCCTGCTTGTTGTTTGATATGTGTTGTCATTTGTTAAATAATTATTTCTGTAAAAATTATTCAATCGCTTACTCCGCATGGCGGGCTGTTAGATTGAGCAGATTAGTATTCTCTATTAGCCCCGTTGGTGGAGATGATAGCGATTATAGAATCTTTTTACTTACATAGGAGAAACCTAGGACCACTCGCCACTGACTCATCAAACCCTTAAGACCTGAACTAAATGAACCGTGTCACCAAACGAAGAAATATTAACCACAATTCAATTCAGGAAATCTACTTTTTTTTATTATCGAATTTTCTTTATATACATATAAATATATATAAATATACCAGTACACGTTTTGTTGGAAGCTGAAGAGCCAGGACACCTATCTTATTGGCTCAGAATCTGCAGGCATAATTCTATTATTTTACAATATACTGGTACATTTTTATCTCTAATTAATTGTACTTATTTTCGCATTTCGATTGAACTTTAATTTTTCCTCTAAATTATTTGATTGTTTTGATTTGTTTAATAGTACTATTTTTTTTTTGTTGCCTTTCGTTCAACGCACTAATATATCTCTTTTCCTACCCGTAGTTAAGCCGAAGCTCACTCTGCTGGCGTGCTAAGCATTATATTCCTTTTTTTTGTTTTTTTTATAGGCATCTGTTTAGTCTTTATTGGTTATTCGGTATAGTTATAGTGTTCTCGTTCCTGTATGGTAACAAGATTAGACAATCTTTATACAGTCGAAAACAACGAATACCTTAATGTATTTTATCTTACTTCTACTGGTTTTATTTTAGTATACACATATATATAATTTTTTTTTCTCCATTGTCTTCAATTGCATTCCTTGATAACCTAAATATCTCATATTCACCTCTTATTTTAATATATATATTTATATCCGTAACTCGCTTAGCTTTCGCATTTACTAATAATGGATCCCAAATTCCTATTAGAGGACGAACGCAATGTTGAGTGTAAGGTCAGGGGTCTAGATATAACTGATCCCGAAGCCTCTACCAAACTTAGAGAATTGTTGGATTTAGAGGCATCGTTTCCTGGTCGAGCACCCACGGTTATTCACGATCCTTCCGAGGCGGGTAATGAGCTTGAGATTTGTAAAGAAAAGCTCGCCTTGCTAACTCAGCTAATTAAAGAGAATAAAGTCCAAACGCATGACGACTATCAACGCGTGCGATGTCGATTGAGTCACCTAAGTGGGCGTGCTATACGCTTAGCTAGCTCATCGACAGATCATACAGAAGAGGCCACTGAACAAGTATCGGCCCTATCCGAGCTTATTAAGGAATTCATGAAAATTAAGATTCCTCCTCGTAGGGATGCCTCTGAAAGCCAAAAGCTCCAAGCCCCTGCAGGAGCAACTAGTACTCCGGCACCCACTAACTTAGAGACAAATGTTGAAGGAGCTGTGGCCGCTAATGTTGGTACAGGCGCAGCACGTCGACGTATTCAGTTTCCTAAAAGTTTGACACTTCCATCTCTGTCGATAATTGGGAATACAGCTGGCGATCTAGGAAGGTCTCCTAATCAGTTTTTTAGCACAACCACGAATCCATTAAACTATACAACCCTGACGCCGCGTCTGGGCAGTCAGAGTGATCCCTTGTCAACAACTCCTTTCCCTACTGAACACAATCGCGGAAGCAACCCTAGCGGGAATCAACCTAGTGGTAATTTTCAGTATGGTACAGAACAAAATCGCGGAAGCAACCCTAGCGGGAATCAACCCAGTGGCCATTTTCAGTACAGTGGCCGCCCAGAAACTTCAAGCTTTCCTCATTGGCAGCCAAGGCTACCAAAATGGAAGATATCTTTTAACGGGTCCTCAGACGGACTTGACGTCACCGAATTTGTCTTCCGTCTAGAAATGCTTTCCAAAGACGATAACTATCCGCTGGATCGTTTAATTGGCATTTTGCCTAATTTCCTCTCAGGTACGGCTGAAAGCTGGTTCTGGGTTTACAAGCGGAAATATCCCGATACGAGTTGGCAGGGTATGAAGACAGCCCTACTCGAGCGATTCGGGAGCTATGTCTCAGAAAGAGAAACGCGAAGGGCCATTGAAACAAGAAGACAAGGCCCGAAAGAAACGTTCAGTAATTTCCTGCTGGACGTAGAACGGCTTAACGGTCGGCTTCGAAGACCATTTCCTGACAGAGAGCTACTCGAAGTTGTCCGAGAAAACATGGACCCGGCTCTGCAGAGTGCCACTACCACGACAATATTCAGATCAACGGAAGAGGTGAGAATTATCTGCCAGAGACTAGAAAAATTGTGGGCTAGATCTGGGCACGATCCTCGTCAGCTGACTATGGCTCGCACTTTCCGAAATAGAGCTCAAATCGAAGAGCTAGAGGAGGTAATACCCTTGTCAGACTACGTTGATAATGACATTGACCCACAAGTAGCAGCCCTTACCCCAGTGCTAAGGAGAAACACTGCTAACCGCGGTTCGTTGGATATATGTTGGAACTGCCGAGACTTAGGCCACAGATATCAAGACTGTACAAAGGGTCATCTTGGGATATTCTGTTACGGTTGCGGACGCCCTCGCGTGCTGAAGCCAAACTGTGGGACCTGTTTAGGCCGTGCGGTAAACAAGACCCCGAACGCAGAAAGAGCTGGGGTCATGCGTTCGGGCCATACGACCAGTTACCCCAGTGCCAGGAGAGTAGAAGCAGCCACCAATACCGAGCCTGCAACCCATCGTTAGAGAATGTGCACACTTTACCAACATTGCTACCCACTTCATCCCTTTCCCACTTAGCATCAACCCAGTCAACACAAACTCCCCAATCTTACATAGACACATCCAAAACAACTTCGGAGGAATCCATTCGCTTTCGATATATCGCTTCAAGTCGAGGTCGGCGGCGTCAGCTTAGATCTCGGAAGTACTGGAAATCCAAAAGGCTGCTTCGTAAAGCAGTATCCGCCGCTGTTCAGCGTGATGTAGAAGACCATCGTCCATACGTCACAGTAAAAATAGCTGAAGAAAATATAGTTGGTTTGCTCGACAGTGGAGCTTCTGTAAGCATATTGGGAAAACACTCTCTAGAATTTCTGCGTAAGAATAATCTTAGTTACAACCAGAGTCATTCATATGTTCGTACAGCGGATGGCTCACGGAACTCTATCATTGGTCACATAAAGTAGCCCGTCCGTTATGCTGAGAAAACAGAAACCATCCATTTTCACTTAGTGCCCAGCTTACAACAGGAACTTTACTTAGGAATTGATTTTTGGGATGCTTTTGGCATTACCCCTGCTGTAATAGACTCCCTGGATATTGATAAAACCACAAAGATCCATCCTCCGCAACACACCCTCACACCAGAGCAAAATGCCCAACTGGAAGATCTCAAACATCAATTTCCTTCCTTTTCAAAGCATGGCCTCGGCCGTACAAAACTGTTGGAACACAACATCGACGTAGGAGATACTCCACCAATAAAGCAACGTCACTATCCGGTATCCCCAGCAGTTCAAAAGTTGTTATATGAAGAACTGGACCGAATGTTAGCCATGGACGTTATCGAAGAGAGTCAGAGCTCCTGGAGCTCGCCAGTGGTTCTAGTGAAAAAATCTAATGGGAAGGTGCGACTATGTTTAGATTCTCGCAAGGTGAATTCTGTTACCAAGAAAGATGCTTATCCACTACCATTGATAGATGGACTCTTAGGTCGCCTCCGAGAAACCAGATATATCTCAAGCTTAGATCTGAAAGACGCATTCTGGCAGATACCACTCGCAGAGTCCGCTCGTGATAAGACTGCATTCACAGTTCCTGGAAGGACTTTATATCAATTTAAAGTCATGCCGTTTGGTCTGTGCAATGCTCCACAAACTATGTGTCGCCTTATGGACCGGGTCGTGCCTCATCAATTCCACGATCGAGTATTTGTCTACTTAGATGACTTACTCATTACTTCCACTACGTTCGAGGAACATTTGGACTTACTGAGGGAAGTCGCTTCCCTGCTTCGCCAGGCAGGACTGACCATAAACGTTGAGAAGAGTAAGTTCGTTCTTCGAGAAATTAAATACCTTGGCTATGTGGTTGGTGAAGGAGGTCTGAGGGTCGATCCTGTAAAGGTGGCTGCAATTGTAAATTTTCCTAGCCCATCAACAGTTCGGCAAACACGCAGACTACTGGGCATGGCTGGATGGTACAGGAGATTTATCCCAAACTTTTCGAGCATCGCTGCTCCGATCACAGAGCTTCTGAAGAAGAGTGCGAAGTTTCAGTGGACTTCGGAGGCTCAAGAAGCCTTTAAACAACTAAAAGAACACTTATGTTCGGCCCCACTGCTAGCTAATCCAGATTATACGAAGCCCTTCTATATAAGATGTGATGCCAGCACTATGGGAGTAGGCAGTGTCTTATTTCAAAAGTCGGAGGATGATTCCGAAAGGCCAATTGCATTTATGTCCCAAAAGTTGAATCCGGCCCAGAGAAATTATAGTATCACTGAACTAGAATGCTTCGCTGCGGTACTGAGCGTAAAGAAGTTTAGAGCATACATCGAACGCTTCCACTTTACAATCATCACCGACCACCAGAGTTTGAAATGGCTAATGACTCAAAAGGAACTTACGGGGCGACTTGCGCGATGGAGCTTAAAACTACAGTCTTTCGACTTCGAGATCGAGCACGTAAAAGGAAGTCAAAATGTAGTGCCGGATGCATTATCTCGAATGTATCTTGATTCGGCTGAGGCGACTATCTCTGACCTTAGCAAGCTAGATTACCTGGTAGACCTGAAATCAGCATACTTCTCTGACCGTGCTTACGTAGGTTGGAAAGACAAAATCTCTGCTACACCAGCTCAGTATCCTAATCTGCAAGTCACTGAACTGCACATTTTCATTCGTATTGAGGGCGGTGGTGATAACGATCTATCCGATATCCCCAGTTGGAAACTCTGGATTCCTCAAGGGCTCACCAAAGAGTTAATTAGAAGGGAACACGAGAGCTCCACTGCAGCTCATGGTGGAATCCATAAAACCCTCGATAGACTGCGAAGATATTATTTTTGGCCAGGCATGCGTCAACAAGTCCGCGCATATATCTTACAATGCGATGTCTGCAAACAAACCAAAGCTCCAAATTGCAGGCTAAGGCCCAAAATGGGAAACCAGATTGCAGTAGAAAGGCCATCATGGCAGAGATTGCATATTGACTATATTGGACCCCTCCCAAGAAGTAAACGCGGGAATACCACCATCCTAGTCATTGTAGACCAGTTTACCAAATTTGTCCTACTAAAGGCTTTTCCCCAAGCTAAAACTAAGCAACTCATAGAATATCTGGAGGAAAATATATTCCACTGTTACGGGGTACCCGAAATTATACATACTGATAATGGGCCACAATTTATCTCAACAGAGTTTGCTCGCATGATAGAACGTTTCGGCATTCGCCACACAAAGACTGCAGGATATTCGCCACAGTCCAATGCTGCAGAGAGAGTTAATCGCTCCATCGTGGCAGCAATTAGGTCGTATGTGCAAGAGGAACATACCAACTGGGATTCCCAGCTAAGTGATGTGGCTTGCGCTTTGCGTAACGCAACACACCAGTCGACCAAATTTTCCCCTTATTTCTTACTTTACGGATACCACATGATCTTACATGGAGGTACATACAATCTTCTCCGCCAGATTGATGGCTTGGCAGAGGGTAACTTCGAAGTATTACCAAGTAACTACAGAATTCCACTGGTACATGAGCGAGTCAAATACCATCTCCGGGAAGCTTACGATAGGAACGCTCACACCTATAACCTTCGCGCGCGGCAGATAACGTATAAACCAGGACAAATTGTCTATGTCCGGAATTTCGTACAGAGCAAGGCCGCAGACAAGTTCGCGGCCAAACTTGCCAATAAGTTCATCAAGGCTCGCATACGAAAGAAGAATGGTAACGTGAACTACGAAGTGGAAAATATGGATGGTAAGTTTATTGGCGTCTATCACGCAAGCAACATTCGCCAGTAACATCCTAAATCATAATCAAATATCCCAAATCATTTTATAAAATATATGTCGGTATTCAACTCGCAAAAGAAAGGATTAATATATATATATAGTAGTTAGACAATAATCTCGCCGTTAACATTGTCGAATACAGACCCTGTATTTGGCCCGGAATCCCATATAAAATCGCGGGCTGTTCGGCTTACTTCTAAGCACCGGTAGCAAAATATACTCAACCTTAATAACCAAGCCTTTCTCTATACAGAACGGTTACGGACGAGAACTACGACCATGTGGAAGCCAATGGAGCTCTCACCAACCACCGGCCTATTACTGGTGATTGGCCTGATGACAACTGCTCCTATTGCCTGAGGAATCATCGCCTACGACTGTGGTCATGAGAGAGTGAATCTCACCGCCATTTCACTGGTATCCGTTGGTCCATGCATATTTAACAATAAGGAAATAGTCAAGGAGGAAGAAGATATACAGCTTTTGCAAACGAGCGAGACCACCACGCTACACATCTTTCAATGCAAAATTAACATCATACAGTCAGTGTACAAATGCGGTATGTTCAGCCATCTCTCTCTAGTACCTGGAGGATTGAGTACATATATTATGGATATAAGTAAAGAGAACTGCATGAACATTCATAGGTATAACACTCTTAAATTACAAAACGGCAGAATAATTGCTGATATTAAGACGAATGCTTCAACCTCACTGACCGAAGTCGTTGGCGGGTCAATCGACCAAAACGGAAATTGCAACGGAGTTCCGTATACGTCAGGAGCAAAATCCTGGGATAATGTTGTGGTTATGCATGCGATGGAAGTAACCATTATGGACTACCAAAGCTCGGTCCGCATTGATGACAACATGGTTATTCTACGAAACAACGTGCTATGTCCCTACCTGGCTGGTAAATGTACGGATCCAGAATACGGAATGAGTTTTTGGGATCTCATCTCTGACAATTCTTGTGAAAGTCAAAAGTACGACGTATTATGGCAAGGAATGGCTACGAAGATTAGGACCTCGAACAAATCCATTAGCAACACCATATACACCGTGACGTCCGGAGAAATAATCTTTGCACTCGAAGTAAAAAAGCAAGTATCCGTTTGTCGTTTCCCCGGTTTTCAAACTGAGCATCCCAGGCTGATCATTGTACCTAAGGCAGCATCCGATTACTGGTTTAGGAATAAACCCCTGGATACTCGTAACCTCGATCTTTTCACTTACGTTAATTCGAAGATCGTCTATGTTGAGCGTCACTTTAAGGGTCAAGTCGAGAAACTATACACCAATCTCCTGAGGAAGAAATGCGAATTAGAAAGAGAACTACTTCAAACCCAGCTAATCATGGCCCTCCACCACCCGGCAGAGTTCGCTCTTATAAGAATGAAAGAGCAAGGGTTTACCGCTGTACATAGGGGGGAAATCATCTACTTAGTGAGATGCCAACCAGTTGAAGTCACTGTTCGGAAGAGCAGCCGGTGTTATATGGAACTGCCAGTAACTTATGGAGAAAGTGACTACTTCCTAGCTCCGTTAACCCACCTACTGCAGCAGCGTGGAACTGAGATATTCTGCTCAGATTTGCTGAGCCCAGCATACTATATTAGAGGAACCTGGTACGGGACCAATCCGACAATTCACCAAATTAAAGAACCATCTGAACTTCAACCATCAAACACCGCTGACTGGTCATACGAAGACCCAGGAGAACTTATTCGGGCAGGAATTTACCACAGCGAGTCTCTGGAAAACCTTCGCCACCAGATCATGTATCCGTCCGAGAGGCTAGCTATTACTAACATACTCACGCAACGTGTAATGGGTCAAGATGTTCACCACCAAGATATTAACGCCGTCAACCTTTTATCTCCAAAGACAATGGAGGACCTAGTCACAACGGTACGGACAAAGATATGGGGCGCTTTCAATTTTTTTGGAAGTGTCTGCTCCTCCTTGCTGGGAATTTACGTGTGTCTGAAGGCAGTCAAGTTTGTCATCGATACCTTCATCAATGCCAAGGTTCTCGGAGCGATTTACGGGAGGAGCTGGAAATTATCAGCAGCTGTGTGGAACACCATGACAAACCATATTCTACACCAACAACATCAACAGCAAGCTACTGCATATCCGGACTCCGTCACTACTCATATACCCCATGATCGTCTCGCCAGTACCTCAACGGAAGAAGAAGCAGAAACTACATCACCACCTGGAGCTTCAAAAGACACCATAGACAAAATAATCACGCTTAAGGACCGAGTAGCTCGTCTGTACCCCAACATCCAGTCTTAGAAGAGCATCAAACTCTCAGTAATACACTTCTACCGTGGTTAAGGTCATACCAATCAGCAACCAGATCGACTGAAATTTCTCGATATGTAAAAAGTGAAATACTTCTTTACCATACTCTTGATACATTTTTGTTTACTTCTTCTCTTGAATAAAAAAAAATTCAGTAATAGTCTACTAAGACTTTCCAGCAAAAACCTATCTTCTTATTTCTCCTTGTGTTTTATAACCACATATCATCGCCGCTCTATTGATCTTACAGAGTAACCATATCATCTTTCGTAAGAGTTATGCCCGGCTAGCTCAGTCCGTAGAGTATGAGACTTTGATCTCAGGGTGTGGGGCGTCCCCGCGTTGGGCCTTATTTATAGGATTGGACCACAGCCGTAGTGTCCCCTCAGCCTCGGAGAATTCCGCTCTGGAATGGGAACTTCCGAACCTGACCTGTAACGGCTATAATCTCTCTATTAGGAAAAAAAATATCTATTTTTTTTTTCTTGGGGGTTAATCATTCATCTTTGGTCAGTCTCATTTTAATCCAGACTTTGATTAAACGACTAATTTGTTTTCTTAATGAAAAGAAAGAAGAGAGAAATTAATTTCATTTTCGCATCGAAAGGCGAAATAATTGAGTTCAAGCGGAAATTAAATTTAAAACTCAACAAAAAAAAACAAAAAAAATAAAAAAATATGTATTTTTCTGTCCCTCAGAAATCACGCATTAAATTGGCTTTGTTAAGAAAAACTGCGCTTAACAAAGTGCAATTCGAGAGGCACTTCCTATCACCCAACAAAAGGTGCTGATCGATAAAGTGCAATGCACGTTAGAACATTTACCTCGTATCGCTTCTTTGGGGAATCAAGACATGCGACAATCGAGATCCTCACATTGTAAAGTGAGTCGTTGGAAGTAAGAACTTCCCCGGGAACAACTCAAGCCTCAGAATTTGGGTTTTTTTTCTTTAATTTTCGTTCATCTAAACCTGGCACGCGGCTAGCAATTTATTACCAAAGATAACATAGTGAAGTGAAGGTACTAAAATCACACAAAGTACCAGAATAAATTCGGTTGTGGTTTTGAATAAATATCGGAACTCGGACTTTTGTGCGTGTGTATAAAAATCAATTTGTTTTGTGGTTGCACCCAACTATCACCAAGCGTGATATAAGCCTTCTTTCTGAGCTATAAGGTGAGGTGAAATTACTTTTCTGTCGAGAGTGTAATTCCTCAGTGAAGTTTTTTTTACTATATACATATACCAGGTGACAGAGTCCGGACCAGTATTGTGGGAATCCAAGAAAGCAAAATCGGCAGTGAAGTGCGCCGGAACTTACCCGAGACCAGATCTCGCACCCACCTCCCTGAGCATACAAGCCTTCTCGGATTTAATTCTCTCCACGGATCAACCGATCTGTTAATCACCGTCGCGGGAAGATAGGGGATCAGTTAGGGAACGAGAAGAAAAAGAAGAAGGAAGGGAAGGGCAACAATAACAACCCGAATATTCCCTTTGGTTTTTTTTTTATTTTTTTTTTCAGCAATATTCACCAGGTCGCTGAAGCGCTTCATCGCCGGGGAGATTGTTATGTAAGTACGCACTTATCATTTGTGTAATAAGAGAATAGTCGGTTGTTTTTTTTTGTTTTTCTCTTTTCTTATCTTCGAAGAGCATATATAGGCTACAATAGTGAAATTTCCTTTTTTAATTTTTTTTTTTTGCTTTATTTATGATATGTGACCTGTATATGTACTGTCATATAGCGTAATGTTTTCAGTTTTAAGTTGATTTGTCTTTGAATATTCGTGTATGGAGTTAATAGTGTAGTGTAAAGTTTCTTTTCTTTTTTCCTGAATTTAGTCTATATGATAGCATAATTTTTTTTATGGGTTTATTTTGTAATAGTGTAAAGATTTTTTTTTTAGTAGCGTAAGTGATTTTATTCTTTCCTAAATTGTTCTTTTTTTTCCTCTATTTCTTTGATATATAGATATGTAACCCGAATAACAGAAAAATTTTAATATCTAGATACATATGGATCTGCAATTCTGTATATCGTAGCGTAACTTGTTACCTTATTTATATTTTTTTTTGTGTTTTTTGTCTTTGAGTTCTAAATAAAATAACATGGCAATAGGCTAAATATTAGTTTTCGTTTGGTGCTGGGTTCAGTTGGGGTTTTGGGAGGATCGAGATGCCAGGAGGCGGAAGTAGTTGGCAATCTATATTATGAGTTTGGTGAGTGGGGCGGTGGGATGGGTTTCAAGTAATAGAGAGGGTCCTATCATTCAGAGTGGGGTCCGTATTCCTATATTTCAGTTTTTTTTTGTCATCTTGTTTTCTTTCTATTTTAATCATTCCTCTAGAGCGGTACAGTAATAGGTGGTTGAACAGCGAGCAAGAACTTACCCCAGCCCTGAGCTTGAGCCGGCAAGAAGCCTGTACCGTGCTCGCCTAAAGATCAACCTCCATTGTCCCACAACAACCTTAAAAGGGACATAAAGTAGCCATGATCAGTCATCTATCTCGCTGAGTTTAGTGGTCGAGAAGCGGTCACGCTGAGAGGTAGATATGACTGGCCGGAAGGTTACACACTGCCTGACAACGAGTACATGTAGAGCGCTGAATTTTGGTACATGGTGTTCTCATAGCAATATCATATAAAATTAGTTAAATGAACTAAATCGGGCAACCCCTTCTTTGTGTTGCCATACAAAATTTTGGTTTTTCACTATATATTTCGAAACTGTCTGAGAAAAATTTAAAAATAGTACCAATCGGCCAACTCCTATATATATTTGGGGACTGCTTGAGAACACGTCGACGTGGAGAACTTAAATGTGGCACATGCTGTTTTCATAGCAATAGTTAATAAAAATCGTCTGAATCGGGCAGCCCCATCTTGATGATGCCATACAAAACTTTTGTTTTTCACTATATACTTGATAGCTGCCTGAGAAGGCGTCGAGGCGGAGAGCTCACGGTATTTTAATAAAAATTGCAAGTAAATTTCGAAAATGGGTCTAATCTGGCAGCTCCTTCGAAAGGTTATCATAAAAAAATTTGGTACGTGGTGTTTGCATTGCAATGGTAAATAAAATTTCGAAAATGGACTATATCGGGATACCTCTTCGTGGTATTGCCATACAAAACTTTTGTTTTTCACTATATTTCTTGGTAGCTGCCTGAGACGGCGTTTTCATAAGAATTGCAAATACATTTCGAAAATGGAACTAATCTGGCAAACTCCTTCGTAGGGTTGCCACATAAAAATTTCCTTTTCACTATATATTTGGGCACTGCCTGAGAATGCGTCGACGTAGAGAGCTGAAATTTGGTACATGGAGTTTACATAGGAATAGTAAACAACAAAAAATTTAGAAAATTGTGTTACCATATAAAATTTTTAGATTTTTACGTAAACTGTGAAAACGATCAGTCCTAGACGATTTTAATGCCCTGAAATGTTCTTCAGAATGTGAAATCTTATGAAATAGGTTATAACCATTGTCCATACTGTCTGACGAACCGGTTTAGAAATATATTCGAAAAACCACTTCAAAAATCATACTTGTACAGAGAGGTGATCATAAAAAATTACATACGGGCACTCATCTAACGTATCAAAGGAATTGGTCTTAAACCAATTCTAGCTTTTTTACTTGTTTTCAAACTAAATTGAAATTTTCTAACCGAAAAATGGTTACCAAGTTTCCAGTTTTTGGTGCTGACAAGTGGCTAGTGTCAGCATTCTATTTGACGTTTTTAGGAATAAACCAAGCAATTTGAGACAATAATATCACAAAGTGTGACCCGCGAAAAAATGATAAGAAAATGCTCGCAATATTTCGAAAATGAAATGACTGATTTTTATTCACGGTTCCGATTGTCGAAAAATTCGGTTTTGATGATTTTTGATCTGATACACTCGTAAAAAAAAATCTCGACTAACTGATAAATAAAGTAAGTTATAATGCAGTGTAAAATTAAAATTATTATCATTCATAAGAACAATGCTTTGTCACCAGCATGCATTTTATTATTAACTCATAGTATTTTCTTCCAGCAGAGAACTGTTAATTTCTCGCGTTGTAAAAATTTTTGTCATCACATTGATTCTTTTTCATGATGATTCACAATGGCAATTTTTCTTTCAAAATTACCTCAGTGTTTACAACTTAAAATATTTCATCTGCGGTTTAACCAAAGGTCGTGACACTTTTGGTGTTTTCGTTTTTGCTTCGGGGTTAACTCATGTCCTTTGAAGAGTTTGCGGTGCCAGTCTTGGAGTCATGACACAATTGACTCTTGATGCGAGCTCTGTTGACTCCTGCTCTGGTGAGGGGCAGCTGTAGTCCTACTAATCCAACGCAATTATTGTCAATATATGAATCTCGGAATTGTCATTTTGTAATTGTTTGTCGGATTTGTTTTGACAAAATTGATAAATCTAAAATGTTTTTAGTTTTTTAATTTAATTTATAGTATTTTTTGTAGACGATAATAGCAGTTTGTAACCAATGCTACATAGAAGTGCCAGCAATCGATCTCAATGGAGACATTTGCTTTTTACATGGTGAAAAATTTGAATTGAATGATATGGAGTGATAATACGGAGACTTTGTTATGGAGCTATGTTGAGTGATTGACGACTGGACGTTAAGTCTCGACTGCCAGCATGAGCTGACAGATCACTCGGCGGACAGCGTTGACTGCAGGCCGGCACGTTAGCTCGCCTCAGCTATTGACGGAGAGTGTGGCTTAAACCAAAAACGCCGGCACACATTCGGTCCTGAAGGGACCCTTATGTCACTTACCTACATCCGCATTGAAGGCGCAGATGGTCTGCCTTCCTGCATGCCCCAACCACCCAACTGACTCGGAGGGCAGATATTTTCAGAGTCCCTTGTAGACCTGTAAAAAGAGAGACTAGCGAACCTAGACGACCTTCATGCAAGAGGGCTCCAGGAAAGTGAAAGGAGAAATAAAAGCGTTCACTGCATAATTACGTTATAAAAGTTCCTTGTTTTACATATATTTTGAAGTATAAAATGAATGTTCAAACTGTCTTAGACGTAATATATTCCACGTTTACTGTTTAATTCTATTACATAAATTAAAAGGAAGTATTAAGAATAATAATACTAGTAATACCGATACATGTATACGTATATATATATATATAATATATGTCATCTGATCGAAAACCCACACCGATGTATTTAATTGCCATACGGTTGCATCGTCAATGGCCTGCCTCGTTATCGCAGAATTTTTAATATAATAATCATAACATAGCAATAAGATTAAAGTGAAAAACCAAAGCAAAATAGATATTTAGAAAAAATCAAAGTCCGTCACATGTGGAAGTAGCTCATCTATCGAACTATGTGTATATAAGAAAGTGGAATAGAATACGGTGTACAAAAGCTTGTATCATCATCCTAATTTTACACGTATTTCGATAACAAGATGAAACTAAACTACTAAACATAATCTAGACTTTTAAACTGTCATAGTCCCAATGCACACAGCTTATTATTATACTCGTGACATATATATATATACATGTATATAGGTCAATTTTTACTCTAGTAATTGAATCTTCCTTTTCTCTCATGAACGTACCTCTTCAAACTATAGGAATTCTCAAACTGTATGATTTCTTAATTACTTGGAAAAAATTTATTCGAATGGTCTGACACCGAACTAATGAAAACCTTTCTCAAAAAAATTACTCAAACTTTTCTTTAGATTACGCACTTAAACTACTTAGTCGTAATAGATATACTATATTGTAGATCATAATTATATAATTTTATCTAAAGCACCACATTCAACGTAGTTATTAGCTATTTAAGGCCTTAAATGCAAATCCACAAACATGGAATGAATGTTATGTGCAAAGCAAAGATATCTAAATATATATAAAATATTATTGTTTACAAATAAATATCTTTAAAATCTTCTACGGACATAGATTCATACTAGGCTAAATTTAATACTACTGCTTCGCTTTTAACTTCTGGACGATGTATATACATACTGAAAATTTTGTTTGAGGATGATGCGCGTTGCATTAAACAGTTCTTTGCTGATTTTAATGTTAAATTTTTATATGTTGTACATAGTTACCAATCGTTCCGATAATTTGGTGGAAACTGGTCGACAAATTTTCGCCAGTTTTCTTCCCCTACTTGTGTCTTGAATCCATATAATCTTTTGAATCCTCTGATGTAGGTCACTTTGTGGACTAATCCATGAAACAATCGCATCACAGAAGGGAATAAAATCCGGTACCACTGCAACGTATTTTATGGACCCTTACGACAATCTCACTAATAAATAAACCAGCTCCTATTAATATCTCAGCATGATAAAATTTTGGATCTCTCCCCGAAATACAGAATCCTTTTCATCATTATCCCTTATATGACGTAAAAATGTACACCACTGCCGTACAAATTCTTGTAAATAAGGAGCTCCTTCACGGGGCACACATAGGTTAGACGACCGATTGTTATAGCTGTATTTTCCCGTAATATTTTTGGTGTCTTAGGATGATTTATTTATCACAATAAGCTTTTTTAAAACTAGTTGTATGTGCCTAGTTCCTTCCCCATGTGGGTGGCGGATTTCTTTCTTGTTACCGAGAAAAATATTTTATCCATTGAAATTTGGTTACTAGGAGTGATAAGAGAATATTTTAAACTTACGTGCGGGGTTAAATTATTCGCCGGTGTTTTTGGAAAATGGTACTTTTCGTGCGCCCTCTGTTTCCACGTCTTTTTGATTTCACGGTTTGACCAAACAGATCGATTGTCTTCTTCTTTCCCACCAGCAAATCATAGCTCTTCGAGTTTGAGGGCATGCGGACTGTCGATATGGCAGCCGACCGGTATACATGCTGCAGTAATTCTCAGTGTAGCATACTGCTATATGCAGTACGCTACGACCATAACAACTTCATCCGTTTTTTATTTCTTGTTATTGTTGAAATTTTGAATAACAGCTTATAACACCAATAAACACGAATACGGAGCTTAGCATTTGAAGCCAATAACACTTCGGTGCAGGGTTACGGTAACCTCAATTGTCCCCGGTACTATGTTTCGGTACCAAAAATGAAAACACGAAGCAAATGTGAATTACATTTACGACTGATCTGTCGACTGCGACTTTGCCCAAATGGTAAAGCATGTGGCAAGCTACAATTGCAACTTCCACTTCAACTGTGACAGCGTCTGAAACTAAACTTTGCTCAAAGTGCAAAGTTGGTGTTGGCTGCGACCAACTTCAGGTTTGTTCAAGCAGTTGAAGCTTTAATTTAATTACAAATTTCACATCAGCGTCGACTTCGGCTTAAATTCAAGTCGCAGTCAACAGATCAGTCGTAACTGTAATTCAGGCCTTAAGATCAGAAAGCAGTGACAGAAGCGGAAATCCGACATTTCTGTATTATCAACCACATTGGATGCGTTCACGGACACGATAGCGTCCTGTAGCGTTGTGATAGCGTTGTGTTGTAAACAAATGTTAAAAGAATTATTTTAACAGTTAGTTACTACAGTGATGCCTCTTGTGTAACCAAGTTGCAGTAAACGCAAAAGAGAATAATGTAGCAAATAAAATATTTTTGACGCTTGCAAAAAATAAGTAAATTAAAAGTAAACATGAACGTCAAATTGCAAATAGCCTTAACGTTGGGCGATAAACTTCTTTCGACATTACAAGAAAATTTAGTAATGAACTGAAATTGATTTATAATAAAAAAAAAAACTTTTTGGCCCATCACACAGGCCTTATTTTTCTCATCAACCAAAATTGATATATTCTCTGCTTCCATTTTCATATCAATGTCACTTTGAAAACACAAATTTATTATAGCACAACTTAACTATCCTAAATTCGGTTAGTGAAAAAATGCGCGCTACCTTTTACTCTTGGTCGTCTCAGAGAACGCGTGAGAAAGTAAAAGGAAGTGACTATCTGTCATTTGCTGTGTACAGTGAACTCACGATAGCGCTGTATAGTGACTCGGTAGTGACATTAGGTCACTACTTTTCTGTCGGTGAACGCAGCCATTAAAAGCATCAGAAGCAGAAAACAGTGACTTGTCAATTACATACGTCAGATGTTATAACTTTTAAAAAGTTGATGTTAATTAATTTGTTATTTGTCACAAAATTAATTAGTTTATCCTTCATAGACATATTTTTTATCGCAATAAATCTTTTTGACACTTTTAAAAGAAAGGACACCAACAACGAAGTATAAATTTTAGCTCTCTTTATATTGGCAGTACTGAGCAGAAACGGAATTTTTGAGATTTGATCATTTTTCAAGTTCTGCTTCTGCTTCTGCCTCTGCCTCTGCTTCCAATTTGTTAGTGCTCGAACAGTTGCACATGTTCAGAAAAAAATCTGCTTTTGTCGATTCTTTTTGCTTTTAAAGTCTCACGGTATTAAGCCTCAGTTTACAGAGTACTGTGAAACCGAGTAGGCTTAAGTTTTGGGCTTAAGATACACCCGTGGCTTAGTTAAGCTCTGGCTTAAGCCTGGACTGTGAAACTGGCCATTATTAATGGTAAGAATTTCTGGGATTCTGATTATACCGGAGCTGATTGTTTGTTTGCGATCGCTCTTGCAGGAGTATTTCTATATTGATTTTGATAATTAATTCCTCTGTTGAAGGATTAGCTGGATCTGTGGCCATATGCCTACAAATTATTTATTATATTATATTTATTATTATAATAACAATAATCCTTTATTTTGGTTAACTGTATAAAAATTATAAATCTTATTGAATACAGATTTACAGGTTAGGGTAGTGATACAAAAATTTTCTTTTCATTAGAAAAACCAGACTAAATATATTATTATTATATATTGCATTAGCTCTGTTGTTATTAGTGCGGTGCTCTTCAACCTTTTCTTACATTTGTAACTCATTGAGTTCTCAATTTTTGTTGAAAAATCTGTAACTGTTTTGTCGCCTTGATATTAATATGGCAAGTGCAGTTTTTTGACTTTTGAGTAGCTTGTGAAACAGATCACAAAATTTCTAATATGAATTACTAGAATTTTTTTGATGATCTTCTTCTGTTGTGAATGATAGCTCCAGTACTTGCCTTATTGTATTCATCTTTGTTTGAATGATTTTCTCAAGTTCACGACAGGTTTTCTTATGGCTTTGTGCAAGGTCTGTTATAATTCTTTTTGCTTTGTATTCGTTGGTGAAATGCTTTCATAATGTTTCGATTAAATCTTTTCTTGCTAGAATGTATGTTACAGAGTAATTCCTGTGGGGTGTTTTATTAAAATTTTGTAATATTTTTTCAAGTGATTTTTTTTTTGCAGACACTTTCAAATAGTAACCTATTATAATAATGACCAAAGTAATAGTATCGAAGTATCTTACGCGGCCCACAAACGATACAACTGTTGGTCCAACTTTTGTACCAACATGTGTTAGCATACAACCGTTATATGGTGTGTGGGCCAATTGTACGAAGCATGCAACAGTCGCAAGCTCTCTAGGATGGTTGGATGTGCATGCAGGTAAACCGTTATTGTATATGCGACCGTTGTGTGGTGTATGTGCTTGTTATTCAACCGTTGATTTCATTATCTGTGAAGTTTTCATACAGTGAGCATCATTTTTTGTTGTAATTACTTATAAAAGCGGAAGAAATCGGTCCAACAGTTGTATCGTGTGTGAACTACCATACAACTGTTGGTCCAACGGTTGTACAACAACCGTTGGTACAACAGCTGTATCGCGTAAATGCCGCTTAAATGTCGTTCATGTGGCTCACAAAAATGTTGTTGTTCACAGTTGTTGCTAACGACTATGATGGAGATCCAGCTGGTTTGTTTTGACTCCTTGCTGCCCATCCTCTTTTGCCAGAAAAAAAAATTTTTTACATCCTCGTTGTACCCAGACGGTTGGCAATTTCTTCCTTCTTATAGAGTTTTCCGACTTGTCTTTTCCTTTCAGTGGTGGGATGTTTCTTTTCGGCTGCTTTCCTTTGTTTTTGTCATCTACGATAGTTTTCTATTGTTATGAGCTTTCGGCCTACTGATTGATACTTCCTCAGTTTCTATTTCAGCATCGCGATGTACTTAGTCGGTTATTATACTGATCTTGACAGTCATTATATATTCATTATAATCCTCGGCACGAGAGTATGCAAATGTATGAGAAAATTGCATCAATATATGCAGGGGTTGCAAGGAGAATCTGGAATAGATTAAAAGCTACAAATCCCGATTATACCTTCCAAATGAACTTACATAAGTAATTTCTAATGATTATCGAATAATAATATTTCCAAATTCATGTTTGCTTGGTATGAATTATGACGGTTTTATAAATATACAGTGCGTTGCAAAGTTATATACGAACTATACAATTGTGCGGTACGCCATCTCTGGTGTGATGGCAAAAGAAATCTTCTCTCTTGTTATCTTTAACACCAATAAAAATTTTTCCGTTTAAATGGTACTTTTCGAGTAATTCGATAAAAATGTGAAAAAAGAGTGTTGCTTTAAAATTTTTTGAAAAATGTTTGTGCTAATTTTTTGTGATTTATATTTTTATTTATTTATTTATTTATTTTTTGATTGAAGTACAGTGAAAACTGTCATTATGCCTATAGGAGCTTTACTGAGTGATTATCAAAAAGGTGCCATTGACGCACTGTGGAGTCACGGTGCTTCAAAATGGGAAATCGCCGAGAAAATTGGTAAATCAGACCATGTTGTCAGGAATTACCTAAAGAACCGCGAGAATTATGGTTATAGGTCCTACCCAGGAAGAAGAAAAGTACTAGGAGAACGGGATTTGAGAAAGATTTGCCGTGCTTCGTCCAATTCAACAATCTTTTTGACTGAACTTAAAGTAAAATACAGGATAACAACTCATAAATCAACGATTTGTTGCGCTCTAAAGCGCAGTCCGAATATTGTCAGAGAGATTATGCAAAAAGCGCCACGTCTTGAAGTACACCACAAGCTTGCGCGTGTCACGTTTGCTCGCGCTCATATTGCACAAGACTGGAATCAGGTATGCATATGATTAACTTTTGAAGGCGGGTCATTGATGGTATGGGGCGCCTTTAGTAGTCATGGAACTGTAGAATTGGCCTTCCCTTCCTGCCGTATGAATAGCCTCGAGTACCAGGAAGTCCGTACACAAAAACTCATTCCGTATATTGCGCGCCATGCTGATGATCAATTAATTTATCAACACGATAACGCTACGATCCACATCAGTAACTCCACAAAAAGCTGGTTCTTGAGACTTGGCTGGGAGGCTCGTTCCTCTGATGTAAACCCTATTGCGAACATATGGGGATGAATAGTTCGAGCAGTTTATATAGATGCTAAGCAATTTAACACGATCGGTGAGCTTAGAGATGCCATTGAAGCAGCTTGCCTACCCTTAACTCCAGAAATGTTGAAGCCCTTCTGGACATTGTAGCGAACAATGGTGGAACTACTAATTATTAATAAAAATCAGTTATTACTTTTTGTGCATTTTTATTATTGTTAAATTAAGTAAAGTTATCTGCGTCTACAATAATGCAACACTCCTTTTGCACATTTCTATCGAATTAGTCGAAAAGTACCATTTTAACGGAAGAATCTTTATTGATGTCAGCGATAACAAGAGAGAAGATTTCTTTTGCTATCACACATATCTCTCCCTTTTGCTACAGAGATGGCGTACTGCACAATTGCATAGTGCGTCTATAACTTTGCAACGCACTGTATATTAAGCACTCTGGTCAATGTTTTTTAGTAATGGCTAACGCAGGCATTCTTTACTTTCTTCGATTTGCATTTTGGATCATTGTGAAATATTGTTTCCAAATGTGTATTTTGCACAACTGCACTTTTGCTTGGAATTGCTTTTAATTTTGTTGGGTTTGATCCAGAATTTTATTTACATCTTTCCATATTATGTATGTATAACTCTGGTATGCTTTGCAAATTTATGAGTTTATGTGCAATGCGATTTAGCGAATAATTTATGCTTCCATTAGAACACGTCGTCATGCGTTTTGTATAACCTTAATCAATATCTGGTCATGGCTGGCTGTTTAGCAGGTCATCAGCATAACCTTGTTTAGTAGTAACTCTATTGTACTCTTTTATGAATCTTTTATATATTTTATTATTAAACCATCCAAATCTCTACTAACTAACCGCCTATATAAAATAACTACTAAAAATTATCACGGAAGAACAGAACTACAATTTTCGGAACAAAATGCATGCAATTAAATAATTTCATCCTTACAAATATTTTCATTAAAAACTAGGTCTAATTTCACTACCAGTATACTGTCTTTAAAGTTAGTCTTCTCCTTGTAACTATTTACTGAAAATCAGCTCTATCCAAGATGATCCTTATCAAATCCTTTCATGATTTCATATCATCATATCATTCTTGCTCCAATCACGAAAAGTTTGCTCCCATTTGATGCGGGCCGCAGACTACCCAAAGTATTTATAGATAGATGTGAATGTTTTGCTCGCATATTTCAAGTTGATAGCTTGCCAAAGAAATGAGAGCAAGGAAAATTATATAAACTTTCCCAATAAAAGATACACATAAAAAACCGGAATCTGGAAAAAGTTGGAAAAGTTGTTTTATTAAGCTGTTTAACATTTACAACGTTTCTCGCCCTACTGAAAAATATTAAGTTCTCCTTTCAAGTTTTGATTTATGTATTTAGAAATCAAGAGCATTCATAAGAATGAATTGTTATATGAGAAATTTTGTTGTATAAAATATGAAATTTTTGATTCTGGTACCGTAGCTACTAAATAAATTTCCGTGAAGTATATAAACAAATAATATACTTACCTTTATTTTCAAACTCTAGTGAGATACAAAGGTATACAAACTCAGTGCTGTAGCTAACCTGGAGTGGGCCCTATATCATAACTCGTCTAGGAGGCAGTTAAACATAATGGAAAAATAGCAAAACCAAAGTCTTTTCTTCGGAATTAAAATAATTAGGGTAAGACGTTCAACAGTGAGTCAGTGGTACACAACGATCCATTGAAATATCTCGAAAAAAATACAGTGTTACTAGAAGTGAGCAACAGATGTGTACTCAGCAAAAGTTTCAATTTAGATACCAGCGAACCTGTAAATAATAAAATTTACTGTACATAGATTTGTGTCCTGAAAGTGAGAAAATTCATATAAAATTAGCCTAGACCTAGACTACAGAGCACAGTAGAGACATCTACCGCAAAAGACAGAAAACCATACCATTTAAGACGAAAAATGAAAATTTGCAGTTCACATAAATTGAAAATATTTACCGAAAATTAACTCTCCTAAATTTTTTTTTGTCCATAATTGTTAAATATGCTATTTTGCTTTGTATTTACACAACTTTCAAATAAATATTGCAATTTCTCGTCGGTGAAATGTCGGGAGAAAAAACAAATACTATTAGAGTCAAACTTAGGCCTTATCTTTCTTTAAATTTATAAATAGAAAAAGCAAATCAGTTCGTTTTTATTATGTTATTCGTTGTCTTCTACATCGACATCATTGTCTTCTTCTATGACATCTACAGGTACACCACCGTTTGTACATGAACCCAAGCAGCCGAAGCACACTAGACTGCATGAAATACCGTCTTTTCGACATCCGTATTTTCAAGTTTAACCACTTTTGCAGTGCCAAAAAATTGAAGTCAGCATGGTGTTAGGAGCTGGAGGAGCAGTGGTGGTAATTGGCTCCATCAGTTCTCGCTTCCAACCCTACATTTCAGGAGGCATTTCGTTACCCAGCCACTCTTGTACTTGGTGGAATACTCGTAATGTGTGATATTTTGCAGACCCCTTAGTAGAGGGGAGAGATCAGCTTTGGACTTGGTGCTGGATTTAATAATAAGCTAGTATCGATGGCTGTTAAGATCAAGCTGAGTAGTATGCGCAAGATATATCATCAAAATCATCATTTCATCTGATTTTGCTATGACTTCCGATGTTGATGTTGGGGCATAGAAAATGGCTGGTATATCCTTGATTATTGGATTTTGTCTCAAACAGCTTTACAGTTCACAGTTTGCCTATCCTGTAAATTGCTGAGGTTGTGTCGCAACCGCTAAAACTATGTAGGAAAAGGATAGCACAACAAAATGAGAGTTTTTGGAGTTCTTGTGACGAAAATATCTTGGTTTCCACTTTCCCTATTTCTGGCTTGACAAGAAATATTTGCTTTTTTGGTGGTGATAGAGCCATTAGACGAACTACTAAATCCACATCTTCCCCAACAACAGCAAGCACAGGATGGTTTGCGGCTTTCTCAATGGCACTTCTTATAATTGTACAGTCAGCATCACTAGGAGCCACTCGTGTTTCGATTCCCTCAGCCTGCATTTTTTGCTGTCAGAAGTTCAATGAGTCGGGACTTGTTTTTCGCATTTGTTAGGAAATACTCTTGTTGAACAGAGACCTTCATAGCAAGATTAAAATTTATGTCAACAGACTATTTCGTTGCTTGTCTTCTTCTTTGTTCTGATGCTTTTGTACTGTTTTTGGTATCATCGTAGCCAGCAAACACGATAATACAATCCGGACCCGTCACGAACTGGTCACATATGTCGGAATAAGTAGAGCCAAATTGCCACTTGGTTCGGTGCAGAACAAATCCACCATCGATGATCAGGACACTAGTTGTATAACCGATAGTAGTGCTGGTATTAGCGAGAATGTCATACAAAGCTGCTTTTTTAGTTTTCCTCATGCTGCTCTCATTAAATTGAGACAAAGGATAGGGTGCTAATTCATACTCCAAAAGCGATACCAGATGTTCATCGTCCTTCTTGCCAATCGCAACTTTTGGAACTAAAACAATGGATCGACGGCAACAATCTCGTCATTGATGTTGGTGGCACTACTCACGATCTCCAACGATACAGCTTTGTACTTAAAATGAACATTTTGCCCATTAGCTGTCTATCAACCTCTTCTATTTGGTGACAATTTATTTGAGTGCCTCCAACAATCCGCGTTGATAGGGATATAAGTTTTTCTGTCTTTGGAAAAGGATGGTGATCTATGAACCAAACATATAGCTTCTTTCTGTCCTCTTGATTCGTGAATTGACGAGATGGTAGCAGATCTACATTTTGATCTCCTGAAGAAAAGTAAATTGCATTGAATTCTTCAAGTAAAGAGCAGATAGCATGGCTTATTGCTGTCCCTTTTAACCATTTTGCTAGTGTCGAATCCGTGATTCCTCTTCCTCTAGTCAATTCTCCAAAACTTTTCATACTGCGCATCAAAGTTTGTTCAATGATCATGTCAGACCAAACTCCAGTGCAAAAGGAATCGCTTTTTCTTATTGTAAAGTACCCTTGTTGCACAAATTGCTCGAATTCACTTAGTTTCATTCGTTTCATTCGCGATACAAGCTGAATCATATCCTGCAGATACAGATGGGCACATCTGGCATACTGGAAGTGACCACTAGCATGAAAAAATGGGATCATTCTTTGTACAAAACTTATGTGAGCGTCTCAGTCACCTGAACGTTCTGCATCAATAAATTGTTTCATAATTTTTACCATACGATAGTACTGAGCCCATAGTGCAGTAGTCGGCCCGTTTTCCTTCAAAGTATTTAGTTCACGTATTACTTTAGATTGTAGTGTTTTCAAATGCTCGCTGTTGATTATTATTTGTGTGGTTAGTGGTTCGAGTAATATGTTTTTCAAAAGGTTGTTTATAGCTTCCTTCTCTTCGTTACTAATATCCATGTTATTAAAATAATTATATTTGATAAAGTAGTATGGGCTAACAAATACGCGCGAACATTTATCAATCATAATGCTTACATTTTAGAACAGATGCAACAATCAAATTACAAAAACTACACGATACGATTGTAAACAATAACAGCGTGGATACGAGGTAAGCGTTGTAAGCATACTAAATGGGTAGGCGGCGGGACGGTAGGGCAGGGCGGACGGTGATAACGAGAAACGACGGTCCTTATTCAACCTCAGTGGTAGTGGTATGCGGGCTTCCGCACTGCGCTGATGCCCGTCGTAGTCAAGGATTCAAGGTATCTCGCACGCTCGGCCCTTGTTTACATTATAACCTTTTCATGTAGAATTCTCAATACATCGACATGGGGTTTTCTATGTTGGGTCGGCAGATAGCTAAACGGTCTAAATCGTCTATTTTTTATGTCTCTTAAAACTTACACACCCTGTAGCTCCTAAAGTGTTGTTCGTAGAGAGAAAATAAATATGGCCAAATTTGTAGGAAATTTTTTTTTTCAGAAGTAAACATAATGCCATTCGTACAGATATTCGATATATGAGCAAACACCTGAAAAAGGTACCTTAACACCCCCCCCCCCCCCTACGTCCTCAGCACACCGCCCACCCTTGAGGACTTTTAGTATATTTATCTGGATACTGCAAGGTATAGGTGTACCAATTTACAAAACTACACGAATTATTTCCCCTGATTGCCCATATTCGGCTTAATTTGATCGTACTAAATATGCCGGGTGGTATCATGTCCCGCAGTCAATTTGTTCACTGTGTCCACGTTTCTTGATTCAGAGTGTCCACTTCTTGAATAACTGTGTCCACGTCTGTTGGTTCCCTGTGAAATAAGTTAACATATATATATTTTTCCGTTTCAGGATGGCACGAACAAAAAAAAGAAGTTCGGAAAATTTGTGGCCACACAGAGTAAAATATGAAAGAGGCTATAAAGATGGTAACAGGAGGTTCTAGTATAAGAAAAGCTGCCGAGCATTACTATCTCAGCTATGCGATGTTACGAAGATATGTATATTGCCAAGGCGGAAAAATATGGTCGACATACTAAATTAATTCCCTGTTATAAAATTAATAAAGTATTCTCCGACGAGCAAGATATTGCCTTGAAAGATTATTACAATAAATGTGCGTTAATGTTTTATGGTTTGAGCGCAATGAGTGCCGCATAGTTGCTTACGATACGGCTTGATTAAACAATATTAAAATGCCAAATTGTTGGATGCGACAGAAAATTGCAGGAGTGGAGTGGCTACGATCGTTTAGAAAAATACATCTGGAGTTAACGTTAAGAAAGCCTGAAGCTTGCAGCCTTGCACGTGCTATAGCATTTAATACGGAAAGCGTTAAGAAGTTCTTCGATAATCTTCACGATATAATAGCCCCAGAACTCAAGTTTTCAGTCCAGAAACCATTGAAAGTCATAGCACCGAAAGGTATTAAAAATCTGGCAAAAGTGACCAGCGCAGAGAAAGGCATATTAATAACCACTTGCTGTATTATTAGTGCAACTGGACATGCACTACCTCCAGCACTAGTATTCCCTCGAAAACAAATGTAAGACCTTTATGTAAAATGGTGCTGGCACTTTAGGCCTTGCAGTAGTGAACGGATGGATGAATTCAGAGATATTTGTGGAAGTAATGCGTCACTTTATCAAATTCTCTGCTACTACACCGGAAAATCCTTCTTGCATGATAATGGACAACCACAAATCTCATTTGTCTATTTATAGAGGCCATTGATTTGGCCAAAAGCGCTGATGTAACCATTTTGACGCTTCCTCCGCACTCAACCGCAAAGCTGCAACCACTGGATGTGGGATTACTATTACCATTCAAGACTTACTATAACTCAGCAGTAGACTCCTGGCCCTTGCACAATCCAGGAAAACCACTGACGATCTACGAAGTTGCTGAATGGGCTTTTCATATTCAAGAGCTATGACACCAGTTAATATATGCAATGCTTTCAGGAAGTGTGGAATTTTTCCATACAACAAAGATATTTTTTGTGACGGAGACTTTTTGCCGAGTACAGTATGTGACGAAATTTGTTGAGGAGAAAATTGAACTTTCAAGCTCAATAACAATAGTAGGTACCTGCAGAGACTACCTCTCCAACAAATAGCTCAACTGTTACGTTTTCCATAACAGCTTCTTCTGATTCTACTGAACATTTTCAGATCCCTTCGAATAACATAATTGCAATACCTGCTAGTGAAGATGTACATAGGTAGACCGTCATGCTCTTTCATAACACCAGAAATATTTAGCAAACCGTTGAAAGCTGGACCGCGCAATAAGAGAAAACCAAGAATACTAGAAAGAAGTCTTATTTCAACCGATACCCCGGAAAAGAACGCTATACCAGACCAACGGGAAGAAACTAAACATAGGAAAGAGGAGAAAAAAGTAAAGCGAGTGGTTTTTGCAGATATTATCACAAAAATAAAGAATAGTACTCAGAAAAAAAAAAAGAAAAATTGAATCTGACTCCAAAGAAGAAAAAATGCTTGTTAGTTTAAATCAGGGGTCTCCAAACTACGGCCCGCGAGCGCCAAGTATCCGGACAACGGCAGCAGTAATCATACAAAATAAAAATGAAATGTTTTTATTTATCGACCAACTAAGTAACGTATTAACTGACATACTTATATAATGGAATCGGACACTTTAGTTGTAATTAATAATATGAAATTTATCCTAATAACTTACAATAAGTTATACATAGTAGGTAATTCGACTTCGGTAAGCGACTTCAAAAGTTCATCAGTTAATTTGGATCTGTAAATATTTTTTGTATATTTTTCACACAGATAAATAGTGCCGAAAGTAGAAAGAAAGCAACGAGCCAATTTATGTAACTGATCAAACTGTGTAAGTGGAAGACTCGTATAAAATTCTAGCAACGATGACTTTGAATATTTTTTGGTTTTAAATATCGCTACACAGCAAGTCAAACGTTTCCATTTGAATTTCTTGGGCAAGGGTTTCTATTTCGACGATAAAATGATTTTTAAAATCTTGATATCGTTTGCAATTTCATTAAAATCTGAAAAGCGAGACTCGAAATTTATTTCCTGCAACCAAAGTTTCAATTGCGAATCTACCGAAAATAGAGTCTCAGTTTGCTGACTAAATATTTGCACGTATTGAAATGCATGACACATTTTATATTCAATTAAGATTAAAATAAAAAAATTCTTTGTCGAAAGGACTTAAAAAATATGAATATATAAATCGGGCAGAAGCTGGTTATTCGGTCATTCACATGTTTAGTTAAATCTGTATAAAATTATAACTTCCATAACCACTCATTATTTCGTAGTTCAGCCTTCTTTTCATTCAGGAAAATTTCAATTATTATTATCGCGTTAGAACATTTCCGCAACTAAGCCATCATACTACAGTATAATATGGCAGGTCATTTTCTCCAATCCATTCAATAAACTCTCGGAATTGACGATGATTAATCGCAAATGATCTGATATAATTTACAACTAAAATGACTCGCTTTGAAGCTTCTGACATATCCATGCATTTTCCGCACAAATACTATTTATGAATGACACATTGTACGGTTAATGGTTTTGTTCCATCGTCATCTTCTACGACCTTTGATACGAGAGCAATGACACCTTAATCTTGTCCACACATGTCTTTGCCACCACCAGTAGTGATACACTTCAAATCTTTCCATTAAAGATTGTTTTTTTTAACAGGATTTTCAACTCCTTTCAAAATATCTGCTCCAGTGGTCGTACCGTGAATGCTATGAGCGTCAAGAAGCTCTTCATTCACTTCATAATTTTTACGTATCCATCGAATATAAACTAACACTTGAGCAGTATCCTTTCGGATAGTCAGGCAGCCTTGATGGCTCTGAATGGCCCTCGGATAACGTCTAAGTTACTGGGGGATTGCAGGTCGTCTGTGGATAAGTTGTGTTTTCACAACAAAGTGTCCCTTCTGTGCGTTCCTGGTCACATGGGGATCATGGGGAATGAAAGGGCTGACCTTTTAGCTAGGGCTGGCTCCGATTGCCACCTCGAGTATCGGGTCTCTCATCAAAGTGGATGTTCATAGGAAACATCAGCAGAGATGGGAGAACCTGAGTTCTTGTAGGTGTACAAAACTGTTTCTTGATGGGCCCAATGGGAATATCTCCGATTTTCTCATGGGTCTCGGAAGGAAACAATGTAGAACTGTGGTTGGCATCATCACCGGCCGCAGCTCACTTCACGCTCATCTAACAAGGATGGGAGTTGTTGACAGTCCCGAGTGTTTGTCCTGCCTGGAGGGAGAGCTTGAGACAACCGAACACTTTCTGTGTGAGTGTCCGGCCTTCGCCCGGAGCAGACTGGTTACTCTAGGGTCTCTCCTTCTATCTGTGGATGAGCTGAAAAACCTTCCTCACCAAGACCTGATGCGCTTCATTAAAAGAAGACAGAAAGGTTTTGGTGAATGGGATTCAGGATAGTACAATGGTCCGCTATGGCCTCCGTGCTTGGGATGGATTTCTCCTGTTCCCCCTGTTTTCAAAAAAAAAAAAAAAGAAAGTGTCGATTTTTGTCAGACATTTCACTTAATATGTGTTCTGCAATATTACCTACCCTTTGAGTCACAGTGTTTGCTAAAATACTAATGTTTTGAAATAAATTACCTTTTTCTGTACACATTCCTTCTGCTGCTGCAATCATGCAATCCTTCAATAATTCGCTATCAGTAAATGGTTTTCCATGTTTTGCTATTAAATGAGCTACATACATGGAAACTAGCATGAGCTGCTGCATCTTGTTCAGCATTTACTTTCTTAAACAACATTTGCCAAGATTTCACCCAAAGTTTAAAAGATTCACATTTTCAAACCGTAGGAGTAATTCTGGAAATGTTTAATCTCTTGTATTCATTGTAAACTGATATTGTTTCGTTGCAAATTATACATATTACTTACTTACTTACTCTTATTACTGGACTCAATCACGAAATATTGTTGTCCCTATTGCTCTTTAAATGTTCTGCACTCATTATCTATCTTTCGTTTCTCTTCCATATTTTTACAAATCCACAAAAAGGCGCATAACTTCAAATCAAAATAATGTGTATTTTCATTAATACTAAAAAACTAAAATCAGAAAACATCATATTAGTTCGCTTTTCAGATAGCACTTGTCGATCCGAATTCAAACTTTGGATCTGTCCAACTCTCGGTTGTCTTTCGTATTTATACATCTCCTCAATGCTCGAAACTGCTCGAATCTTCCTGACAAGCAATTGCGCAGCACAGAACTTTTCCATCACATGCTGTAGCTCTGCTACTCGCTAAAGATGGCGTTGTATATACGCCAGTCGTCGGCATGTCCTAAAACGAAAAATTGCGTGTAATTCAAAACTACAGTATTTTGGTATGATGAGCTAGCTAGGTCTTGGCCCCTGCGACTTCGTGAAGGAATCAGTGTGGCCCTTAGGCTAGAAAGTTTGGGGACCCTTGGTTTAAATAGTTCATCTGGCGGAGAATAGGAAGAAAAACAAAGTGATGAAAATGAAGATTTTATGTTAACAGACGATTTTCCTCCTCTACCACGAGTTTCTCAGGACGGTGACTATGTCTTGATAATCTTCTCTACAAAGAAGGTCAGGGTTTACTATATTGGAATCATTTTAGAGAGCAACCCGGGAGGAGATGAATTTTGCGTCCCCTTCATGAGAATTAAATGCAGATATAAACAAACATACTATATGCCACTGGAACCATATATGTCTAATGTTAAAAGATCTGACATAAATTTATTTTACCACCACCAAAAGCAGTGGGTAATAAAAGGAGTTTGACATATCATTTTACATTAAATATGTCTCTGCTCAATATGCGTTGAAGCTAATTGATGCATTTGAAACTAAATAACATTTAAAAGATTTTTTTTTTTTCAGTCCTTACTTAAGGAAGTGCAATTTTTAATATTTTTAATATTTAATTCGTGTTTTGTGTTCGTTAAATAAATATATGTTTTGCTTTGATTTATTGATTTATTTATTATTTACTATATCTGTGTATATATCATAATAATATGTTTTTCTAATCTGGAGGTAATCAAAATCAACTAGTTCACTGTTCCTTCTGTCTGTTTTACTGTAAACGACACCCTGATTTAGTGTGTACATTTTCGTACACAGTGACTAACTTGCCATATTTTTGCAGTTAGGGAATCTGCATTAATTTCAACTTATTAAAGCAATTGTAGCTAAAGACATAAAAGTCAATATTGTGGATTCTATCAGTGTGATGTTCTCACACTCACTATTGAACGTCTTACCCTATATTACTTTCAAATGGCACCTATAGAAGCAAATAACATAGTTCCATATAACTAAAATAATAATATAATATTCAATTATTCATTCGGATTAAAAAAATAATCATTTTCTGTTAAAATATTAGGTATGCACTTGTTTGTATGAACATTTAAAAATAAATTAAAGTTTTAAATTTTGTGACTTTTTTCGGAAATATCGCAAAAATTTCTCTAATTTAGGATTTGTTTTAAGTTTATTTGTTTCTTCTTCTTTTTCGTTTTTTTTTAATAGTAATAACAGCCAAACTCGACAACTTTTGGCAAGGCCACAAACAGTACACAAGCCGTTATTATTTCTGAAAAACTTGAATACATATTTACAAATTATCAGATTTTCCAAATATCTAATTTAAAGATTTTTCTAAATTCTGTTTTAAGGCATAGTTTTAATGTTATTAGTTGTTCCCACAGTTCAGGGCTTACATTGCTGCTATTTTCTTCAATCAGGTCTAATGCTTTTGCTTTTATAATATAATCAGCAGTTCTGAGAATATTATTTGGTACTAACTTAGTATGTGCTATTTTACAGAAAATCAAAATTGAATTTATTTTCTTGTTCATTATCATCATTCCACACATTAAATTCAAAGTCATTATCACTACTTTCAAAATTTTCACATGAGTTTAACTTCTCTTCAAATGCCACTAAGAGTATAAAAAAAATTCATAACAAATCGTTTTCACGCAGGTTTATATAAATGGGAGATTTCAAACACTCTTCCAATGCACCATGGTGTTTGACACATAAAAAGGAAAAGTTGCCGGAATGATAACTACAATCCCAAGGTATATAGAATATAAGGTAAGGTATTCTCATTAGGAACCACGTTCCACCATTGGGTGACAAAATATCGTGAAATGTATAAAAAAGTATGGTACAGAGAGCACAATACTCTCTCTTTTCTCTGTCTTTCCTATAAAAGTGTATATACATTAGTCACGAAATTACGTCACACCACTCAGCTGCGATATGTCCACATTTTAATGAGAATACCTTGTATTCTATATACCTTGCTAGCCAATGTTAACTCTGTTTTATTCACAAATATATTACAATTTAAGGCTTATGACTAATAACAAGAAGAATTAAAGTAAATAAATATAATTCATAATGAGTAACGCTTAACTAAAAAAAAAGAAAAAAAAATCAGTCTGTCTCCCTTGACGCTTGGCTCTTCCTTGAGCTATGTGGGTTGAGCTCAAAATGAGAAAGAAAACTGTCTTAAATATGAATAAGTAAGTTCTGTGGGTAGCTAGATCAACCTTCTCAACTACCACACAAAATTGCCTTAATTTTACTTGCTTATACTACAGAGTGCGGCAAAAGGATCTGCCGGTTTTAAAATAAAACCAACACAAAAATTAAAAGTGATACTTGTTATATTGCTTATTATAGAATGGTGTTTATGTAAATTAACGAAAATAAAATCAGAACATCCGATCTCATCTGTTTAAGATCTGAAGATAACGTCCCCTAAATGATGTCCTCCTTTGACCAAGCATTCTTCCAGTCTTGCACTGAAGCTGTCGAACACCTTCTCTAACATTGCAGGAGACAGGTTGGCAATTTCTTTTGGCCTCTTTCTTCTTTCAGTTTGTCCAGTATGCGGGGTTTGTTTGTGTAAAACTGTTGCTTTAAGGAACCCCCCCCCCCCCCAAGAAAAAATCACAAATGCTAAGGTCTGGGGAGCAAGCTGGCCATACAATGTCCCCAAAACGCGAAATGACTCAGCCACGAAACTTGCTTTTCAAAAAGTCCATCACGTCATTGGCTGTATGGGCAGTTGCCCCATCTTGCTGGAACCACACCATGGCAGAATTGTGTGACGAGTTGGGACTCTTCCTCTTGGACCCATATTAAAACGCGTACGGAACTACCGCTGAGCAGAAACGCAGAAATCGTCACTGTTAAAAAACACCTCGCCAACAAACGCACGGTGCTCACCCGACCACTGCTCCATGGCTACTAAAAATACCCACGTGTAGGCTCTAGAACGCGCCTATCCCCACCACCCCACATCACCTACTTGCTCAACAGTACGGCGGCGAAAACCATTTGTTCTTTTTGCCGCACCCTGTATAAGTGGAATTCTCAAATCAATATTTGTGAGAATTCCATGGGAGAGTAGGAGACCTGATCAAAGTTCAGGCCCCTAGTGATGGAGAAAGTGGCCAAGTTACTGACTTAGTGGGTGGTGGAAGAAGAAAAAATTGAATTCAGCTCAAAGTGTTCGAAGTCTGGTAGGTAAAGTCTAGGTCAGAGTCCTAGACTTGTTAGTCGGATGGTCAGTGTGAAACTGGACCGACTTGTAGCTTTTTCTCGCATTTTGATAACCAGTGGCAGCGGTGGCAAGACTAATTGTTTTGGTGGCCAAGAAATGGGGTTCCACAGGGATCGATTTTAGGCCCCGTTTTGATCTACCCATACATAAATGACATCCCTGATCAAAAATTAAAAAAATCACATTTACACTGACTATGTCCAAATATTTTTAAGCAGACCACTTGGACTAATTGAAGACCAAATTGATCGTGTTAATGATGATTTGGCTCTATAATTTTGAATTACGTAGTTTGTCCTATTGTAATCACGTCAAAT
>OZ002741.1:75750175-75798935 GCA_963924295.1 Dioctria rufipes | reverse complement strand
CTTATTTGCATAGTTCTACTTTAATATCTTATTTTGTAATTTTGCTCATTAATTCCTAAACATATGCTTGTTAGTGCATAGTAGAAGGCTGTTAATAGTACATTCTGTATGTTGCTGTATATATTTAATTGCATGGCACTTTTCTTTACTTTTGCTGTCTTATTTTAATAGCATTTTGGCTTTACTTCAGCCTCTACATTGTTTGACATCCTTATGTTAATCTATTAATTATTATAATAATCTCGATGTTCCTAACGTTGTAACGTAGCGTAAATTCAAATCAAAAAGCATTTATTTATAAAGTCCTGATCAAAGCAACGTACAAAAGATCAGAGCAGAGCAGAATAGAGCAGGAACGCGTTCATGTAGTAGGTAATGGTAGCTGTAGATGTGGCTATCATCGTTTGGAAATGCAATAGCCAGATTTTTGACTTGGCAATGTAACAATTCGAAAATCATAGCAGTCGGCTCCGTAGTCGGCTGCAGGTTGTAACGACTTGAGAGTGCTAATCAGCATAGCAAACTAACTACAAACGACAGTTTTATTTGTCATTATGAAAGTTTTCAATGAAAACATAAAGAAGGGTTTGCCCGAATCAGTCAATTTTTGAACTTTAGACTGTGTTTGAAATTTTTATGAAAACCCCGTGGAAAAAATTGTCGACTTCTCATTCAGTGTCCGAATATATACTGAAATTACTTAGGCACTTAATCTGCAGATATATAATTCACTCAATTATTCTAAAGAGTCAAAGGATTCGGTAAATTCAGGAATGGTAACAAATATATGATATAAGCAATCAGAGATATAATATATAATATTAGCAATCAATAATCAAAGTAATATACTCTCCAATCTAATTTTAAGAATCGACTTTTTGGTAAAAGCTAAGGATTGTACTATTCTAGTCATTCCCCAGAACTTTATTTCAGTCGAGACCCCAAACATAGTTTGTAGGGTGGTACTGGTCTTGGTCTAGTCGTACCCCGGAGCAAGATACAGTACTTGAGTCTAGACCCGAAGCAAAATTGTGTTAGTAGTTTTATTCTAGTCGGTACCCAGAATAAATATCATCTCAGGCGATACCCACGATAAAGTTTGGTGTTAGTACGTGTCTCTCCAGTTGATACCCAGAATAACTATCTTTTCTCAGTCGAGTCCCAAGATAAAGGTTTGAGATTAGTAAATTTTTTTCCAGTCGAGACCCAGAATAAATATCTTTACCTCAGTCGGTACCCAAGATAAAGTCGTTATGTTAGTAAATTTTATTCCAGTCGGACTCAAGATAAAGTTTGGTGTTAGTACGTGTCATTCTAGTTGATACCCAGAGCCACTACATATCTTTATCTTAATCGAGATTCAAGATAAAGTGATTATGTAAATAAAATTTATTCCAGTCGATATCCAAGATAAAGTTGCTATAATTTTATTAAAATTAAGTTATTAGCACTAGATTAGTCAATTCCGATGTGTGATTACTAAGTGCTGGTTGCAAAAAGAGAGAGATTGAAGCTAGCCTACAACTTATATTTCCTCTGAAATGTGCACGTGACAAACAAATAACTCTACACTGCTCATAGCAACAATAGTGCCTAATTTGCTACTTTAAAAGGTAAGTTTAACTGGGAAGATGACTTAATCTAATTATATTCGATTTACGTAATTTTTCATCGATCGCAAATCAATTTCTTTTAATTCGATTGTGTCCCGTTTTGTTTATATGGAATGTGGTTGCTGTCTCCACTAAAACCAGATTTATTGATATGCTTGTAGATAGGTGTGCATATTTTTGTTTCCAACCTAGTTTCGGAAATACTTGGAATTAAAATATTTTGTCTGACTTTATTTTCAAGTGGCCTTTTATTGTTGGCTCTCAACAGGGTGTAGTATAGAAATAGTATTTCTAGAGCAAAATTGATTGACAAGCAAATACTTAAATAGTTTTCCAGTCTGCTAGATTTGTAGTAAATAGGATTCGAATAATGCAATTAAGAGAAACTCAATTGATATATATCTTGCGTCGGCATTAGTTTTTCATCTCCATTGTTAATAAATGCACTTCCGATAAAGCCTCTCATTCATCAAAGTGGATATAGTAATCTAATAACATAAATTTAATTCGAGTGCATTTACAGCAAACATGAGGAAATAAGTCACAAATAGTTGTGGCCCTGCTGCAAGGCAAAACTTGCGCTTGAATGCTTTGATAATTATGTATATGGATAGTATACGGCAGAATAATTCTCAAATCCTTTAATCTAGACAGGAAGTACGGTATATTGCATTAAAACCTTTCATCTGCCGAAGCAACGACAGACAACTTATTGCCCGAACGATTTTATATCTAATTAACTAAAATTTCCTGCGGTAATGTCAGAAAGGTTATTCTAGCAATTTTACCTAAAGGAAATAATTTTCCTCATAAACCACATTTTTTTCACTTACCTTAAAATAAAATTTAAAGCTTAATATCCTTAAAAATGATTTCAAAGGCATGGGAGAAGTAGCTACACATCATAACTTAATGTAAAACTTTTTCCACTCGAATCGCCTAATTTTCCTTTATTAATAGGAGTTATGTTATACGCAGTACGAAAAACCTGGGGTCTGCACGTGGGCTTACATTTTGCAATACTATGCTGGAAAATATTAATGAATTTTTTCCTAAGAGGGGTTCTTATCTTCTTATGTTGCCACAGAATTGTGTTCTTACACGGCAGAGATTTCACTTTTAAGTGGTTTACTTTTGAAAGAAAGAAAATGGTATTAAAAATATTGACATAATATTTAAGTAAATATTCAACTATTTCAAACTAAAGCGATAATCTTAGGATCCGGCATTCATCAATTTCAGTGAAATGATTTTTGTGTTATGCGCCTTCATGTTAGGTCGAATCCACGTTCACCCAGAGTTATGATGAGGTTACAAAGCCCTTGTCCAGACTTTGGAGTTTTTGGTGAGCAAGTCCTGCGCATTCGCACAGTACAACTTTTGCAGATTCTACATCTTCGTTGAGGAAACGGCAGTTATCGTTTGTGGTTTTGCCTATTTTCTTAAGCATGTATCCAAGTGAACAATTGCCAGTCATTATGCCAGTGAATAGTCTGACCTGGTGCTTACCACAGTTGATGACTTTTTTTTAGAGTTTCTGTATGGGAAGTTAATGAACTTTTTCGCGGGTTTTAGTTTTCGACATTATTTATCCCGCTAAGTGTTTTAGTGAGCCAACAGAAGGGTTCGTGTCCGGTAAAGAGAGATTTCGCCCCCTTTCCCAGGTAGTTAGCGGTCTCTTTTGATTCATGCCCCTTGTGTCCTGTTACCCACCTAACGGTGATTTAATTGTCCTCCGATAGTAAATCTAAGACATATCAACAGTTCCAAAGCAGTCTTGAAGTGATTGGATTGGAGTATAATGCCTTTATTACGACTAAGAATAGCTTCCTTTTTAATTAAAAGGTGTAGAAAAGGTAAGGCCAGCATCAGTTCTAAGCCTGATGTGGGACAAGTCCTCATAGCACCTGTTTATCCGAGTCTTAGGAAGTTTTCACGATGGTTAGGCATTAGAATATGAGGTCGTAGATTTAACTGACACGGATTCGGAGGAAACATATTTTAATGTGCTATTTAAATTGTAGTTTTTCACGCTATTTACTATATTTAGTTCGTCTATTCGTTAGTCTGCAGTGACACTTTTAACATTGCTGCATTGATTCAGTTATTATGACTCACTGACGACATTATTACGATTTGTAGCAAATATATATGCAAATAGTACGACGTATCTGCAAGTAGTAAGACAACATAGAAAGATTATATATACCTACTGCTCACAGTCGTAGTAAATACAACAGCTTTAAGATAGTAAATGGAGCTTTGTGCCTAATCTAGGATTCTTTTATTTGCTTCCCACTCTTGCATTTGAAAATTCATGCTTGCAAAAATTTTCTTCTCTTTCATTCATTTGACGACATGAGCACGAGCTTATGTGTAGTAGTTAATCAGCAAAAATGATGTAGTAATACCTCAGGTGCATTCAGCATAATGTAGAACCATGTTGGGAAATTTAGAACAAAACAGCTGTAAATTAGAACTTGTACTTTCAGTCTTGAAAAAAATATTTTATATTATTCGACTTGTCTCACACAATTTCTTAGTGTACTATACTATAGTATAAATTGCTAAAACCAAATACTTCCCTTGATGTAAATCTGCAATGAAATCGAGAAGGCAATTACATTTATGATAATTGACAGATCAACAGCTGTTTAATTTGGCAGCTTACCATTAGTTACAGTATTTATATGCATTCTTCAGCAAACGATATCATTTTGACGACGTGGTTTTACCATGTATTGTAGATTAGGCATTACCAAGGTCGTAAAACAAGAATTTTTGATGTAAAGCTCTTGGACCTCCTTGCACTAACTTCGTGCATTCTAGTGTTTAGGAGCTCACGGTAGAGAGCCCAGTCACTTTCCATGGGGATCCTGTATTTACTGTTTCGAATTATTTCGGCCGCAATTTGAAATATGACCTGATAGAGATTACTCCTCAGATACGTGTCAGTTATTAATTTTTGATGACAAGATGGACTAGCAGGTAATATCTACCTAATCATATTTATGAAAGTAGGTTGATCTCTGTAATTTATTATAACTTTGTTATTGTTAGGTACAAATTTGGTTAACGTCCGAGCTACCCCAGTTACATATATCTCCAGGAGAGTAAGCAGAAGCGTTGGCCTCCTGCCCCGTCGGGATTTCCACTAGTCCTGCCAAAGACCCTGAGTGATGAGTTTTGAATGAATTTTGGTCCGGTAAGCAGAGCTGCTCTTGCTCTGTTATTCTTATTATCATAAATTAAAATAAATGGCTTTCTAGGAAGTCCATATATCTTGCTTCCTGAGACAAATGGGTCTTAAATAATACCAATGCCTATAATATCCCCGCCTTAACGTATTGATAAGGGACATTTGACGGACTCTGTTGTTATCTTGGTCCCTGTGGTGATATGGCTGAAGAATAAATAAGTGCTTCAGCATAATCGGTATAAAAAGGTAGCTCAAATGCTTCCACTTGGTGAGTGTTATAGTATTTTTCGGTACACTTTAGATCACAGTGGTACCAAATTATCCATAAAAGCTCTATCAAGTTACATCTGAAAAGTGAATTTCTTTACAGAATCTTGCTGATACAGTTCAAAGGGACATGACGACACCCATAGTAAGAAGGTTTGAATATTTACGTTCATATTCAATTAAATATAAATGGTATTAGATAAACCCTGTGAATATGATTTAACCCTTTGGATTTGAAGGCTACCAATCTACTCGGAAGTCTATTTCATATCGACAAAAAAAGGAGATTCGTAAGGGAGCATAATATAACATTACTTGTCGGTTTAGCAGAAACAAATAGAAAAATACACAAATTTAATCTGCATCTCACGCCCTCTCGAACAGAGAAATATAAATAATATTCTTCTTATTATATTGTAATAAACCGATCAAGTCCGAGTCGGACTCGCACACGGAGAGGCCTCCGCACCATCGTATAAGATTTAAAAATATGTACGCCAAAAAACATGTTTCTTGTAAGGGGACCCCTTTAATTTAATTAACTTTTATTATTTGTCGTCATAGCGACAATAGAAATACACAATCTGTGAATATTTCAACTGTCTACCTATTACGATTCATGAGACACAGCCCGTTGACGGACAGACAGACGGACAGCGGAAGCTTAGTTATAGGGTCCTATTGGCACCCTTTGCGTACGGATCTCTAAAGAAGATAGGGTAAAAAGTGTTAATCGCAGGGGAATAATAAAGTGTAGTAAATTTTGGTTTAACAGGTTGGTGTTTTTTATATGAGATGTATATTTATCTAGTACCTCAAAGCGTAAAGATAAATATAATTTTTTTATAACGGTAGGTACTTATTTGGGAATCTAGGTAAACGTTTTTTTTTTCATGAATAAAGGGAGAACGGAGAGAGGTATAGGGGCGCGTCTGGTATCAATGAAAAGAGAGCTCAAGGCGGATGTGATAGAAGTGGAAATTGGATGTATTTAGAAGTTGGCAAACTGTGCGGCGATAAACTCAGATTCTAGATGTCAATCGTAAACTGCAAAATTACCGTTAGGTATGCGTGCTTAGTATAGGCTATATTTTATTTCGATTAATGGTAATATACAGCTTTGGCAGGCTTTAAGGTTAAAAATTTTTCGCAATATTGACGAGTGCATAACTCTGCGTGGAAGTGTCGTAGAGAAATTGGGTTTTTTAGTTGTATTTATGTCATTGGAGAAAAAAATATATGACAAATTTTTGGTGGTAAGGGAATAGGGGGTCATACCTATTGATGGTTGGTAGTTAAATATTATAATTTCTTGTTGACTCCTGAATACCAACATCAATGTATTTTGAGATTTCTTTCACAGAAATCAGCTTGAGCAAGTTTTGATTTTTTGTTCATTTACATGAAACAAAAAAATAAACATTTTTTTAGATAGAGATCTATTTAAAATATCTATGCAATAATAAAAAGAAATAATAATAAAAAAAATTTTTTATTTATAAGTGATAACAATTTTTTTTTTTGGTTAGTTTAATCTTTTTTTATTTTTATATTTTTTTATCATTTAAAAATATTTATATAATTTTATTACGGTACTTTTGTATCGTATTGTACTTGTCGCAGTCTTGACTCTAAGAATTCTCAATACTGTTATGTTACTTAATATTTATATCTGACATTTTTGTATGTACTTATTGTATGCATACTCAGATGCTTCATACATTTTTACTATACCTAAAATTCTAATACTCTAAGTGTATGTATACTTGATTCAAATTTTTATATGTATTGTTTATAGTGTAATTCTTTAGGCTACTTCGTAATGCAAAATTCAATTCTTTTCCAAATTTTCCGTTCTACATTTTAAAATTTTATTAATAATTCTATTTATTTATAGATATGTAAATATTAATATGTAGGTTCGTATTTTGGACGCTACAATCCCCCCTCCCCCCTAATGTGGGGTTGACCAAAATATGTCTTATGGGTATCAAATTAAAGATGGAGGATAGATTAAGTGTCTTGATTCGTTAGTGTTCATAACGGGTTTTGACCGTTTTAACTTAAAATATACATTTTCACTACCTTACTAAAGACTCGTTCACTTCTTTTTCAGTGATCTCTGAAAACATTGAGAGGATAGGGGACAACATGTAAATGCGATTTCACCCCGAGTTTTCACAAAATCGCTTTTAAATAGATTTGTATAATATAATATATATATTGGTATTGTCCGTTAAATTATAAAGTTTACCGTTATCCGATCGGATATACAGTTACAATGCAATTCTGTTTTGCTGGGATTAAGATATAAATATAAAAGTTACTAATTAAGGAAAGTATTTATAAAACTACTGCTGTTATAAATTTTTTAGAATATATAAAAAAGATATCAGTAATAGGATCAAATATAAATATAAATTACAAATAATAAGGTATGGGTTATTCGTGAGAACTCTTTGGGCGCCACGTGATTATTCGTCCACGAAATTTAGAGCTACGGAATTGAAATAAAAAATAAACAACAATTTCATAATGAGCTTATTGAGAATTCAAGCCACGAAACCAAACTCACTTGGTGTCTACAGATGATATTTCACTATTTATACTTCACAGAATTTAGCAAAATATATTCAATATAAAATATTTAGTGACTCGTATATGTTTGAAATGGGATAACATAATTTGTAGAAGCAAAAAAATACAATTGTGTTTTCTTTAATGAAAAGAGTAAAATTAAAAACAGATCCACTAATCTTTCTATTTTCATTTTATGTGACCGCATCCAATTTCGTCGAAACCTCTGCTTCTCTTATTCTGCCATTCCAGTTAATCGAATTTTGCTTTCCTTTTAATTTGTTCTGGATGTCTTCTTCTCAGTGATTATTTTTCAGCTGGTTTTTTTTGTACATACTTCTTGAATCTACTTTTAAATTTTTATTTTTTTTTTACTATTTTTTTTTTTTTTTTTAAATTTTAACAAATGGTTGATTATTGGTGTCACTAAAGCCTTAATACAGTTGAGCTAGCCTTGACTGTTTCACTAATAATTAAATAAAAACAATTCACCGTGTGTGGGGTGGTTTATAGATGGAGAGCTGGCGACCAAAATACTTACGTCATTTTATAAACAAAATTTTCGATCTTATCATATTCTCTTAACATCGTTGATAACTTATTCGGAAGTCTGCCTGGCTTCCAGTTGTGGAGAGACCTGCAAGATGATTGCGAAGATAAAAAAAAAAAACCGGTTAACTTACGTGATTTCATAAAGGCTGATTTTTGGTGTGGCAGCATAGAGTTGTATTTCATGATCAATGGTAAAAATGGTAGACACATTGGATGGTGGGAAAGTGATGGCAGACGATAACAAACACGCGGAAAAATGTGTATAACTAACGTCGTACTACAATAACTCGAAAACGCTTTGCACATAGACTTTTTTTAGAAAAAGGAAAATTTGGTTTCGAAAATGGGACCATTCGGGCATATCCTGCGATGGGTTGCCGTACAAAAACTTCGTTTTCAGTTTATAATAGGGCACTGCCTAACAACGCGTAGACTTAAAGAACTGAAATTTGGTACAGTATTTTCGTAGCAATAGTAAATGCTAGTTCAAAAATACACTAAATCGAGAAACTCCTTCTAGATGCTGCCACACACACATTTCGTTTTTCACTATATATTTGAACACTGCCTGTGAACGCTGAGAGATGAAATTTGGTACGGGGTGTTTTCATAGCAATAGTAAAGACATGTTCAAAACTAAATCAGGCAACTCTTTCTAGGTGCGGCCACACACCAATTTTGTTGTTCGCTATAGAATTGAACACCGCCTGTGAACGCGTCAATGTACAAATCTGAAATTTTGCACACAGCGTTCTTACAAAAATAGTAAAAACAAATTCAAAAATTAAATAAATCGGGCAACCGCTCCTTGGTATTACCGTATAAAACTAAGAAAGAATCGCCGTTTTGGGCGCCCACGTTTGTAGTTTTATTTGCAATTTTTATGAAAACGCAGTGTAAAAGATTTCAGCGCTGTACGCCGACGCCTTCTCAATCAGTGTTCAAATATATAGTGAATAACGAAATTTTTGTATGGCAGCACCAAGTACCAGTTTCTCGATTTAGTGTATTTTTTAAACTAATATTTACTATTGCTATGAAAACACTTTGTACCAAATTTGAGTTCTCTACATCTACGCATTCTTAGGCCATAATATATATTGAGAAATAAAATTTTTGTATGGCAACCCAACGAAATATTTGGCTGACCGATCCCATTTTCGAAACCAAATTTTCTTTTTTCTAAGAAAACCTGTGTGCAAAATTTCAGCACTTTAAGTGAAAGCGTTCTCGAGTTATTGTGGTATGACGTTAGTTATACACATTTTCCCGCGTGTCTATTACCATCTGCCACCACTTTTCCACCATCCAATGTGTCTGCCATTGTTACCAGTGATCATGAAATGCAATTCTCTGCTGCCACGCCAAAAATCAGCCTTTATGAAATCACGAAAGTTAACCGGTTTTTTATACCTTCGCGGCCATCTTGCAGACCCGTCCACAGCACAATGATAAGATGGACAATTTTGTTTATGAAATGACGTAAGTATTTTGGTCGCTAGCTTTTAGCCTGTTATGTCTACAGCTAGTTGTCAAGTTCAAATAAATCAATGATTCACTTCTATATTTAGGGTTAATTGTTCACTTTAAATAAATCACTGCACTGGTTCACTGAAGCCGATGGCTGGTTGTTGAGTTCACTTGATGGTGAAAATCATACGGCGGGTGGGCTCAGATTTACTATTGGAGTTATCTGCATTACGGGTCTATACACGGGTGGTCTTGTATCCACTGGAACATATACTTCGGTACCTAGAATGCGGATGGCCTCACATAGTTAGACATAGATATACACACATCTCGGTAAATGGAATACGCCGTCTCGTATTCCCTGGAAGTAGATGTGGATATACACACGGCTCGGAGATTAGAATACGGATGGCCTCGTATTCGCTAGCGAAGATGTGAATGTACACACATTGCAGAACACGGACGATCTCGTGTTTTCTCCAAATAGACGTGGATGTTCACACGCCTCGGCGGCTAGAATACGGATAGGAGATGTGAATATACATACACACATCTAACACGTATGGTCTCATGTTTTCTCTAGATAGACATGGATGGCGATTGTGCTCTTTTTCTTTTTGTTGTTATTTTGTTTTCGATCTTCGGTGCCAATTTTGTGGAGACTAACTTACTGAGTTAGGAACAGCCCGTAGGTGCTACTCTGGTATCTAGTGTACTAATATCGGAAATGTCGAGTTTTCATGTTTAGGGGTCTTGGATGATTTAATTTTCAATGGTGAGGGAGTCTGAGCGGAATGAGTATAAAGTCTTCTAAATTTTGAATTGGTAATTAACGTAGAAATTTTAGGTGTGCCAGTGCATTTGCATTATTTTGCATTATTACTTTGCACAATTGAAACGTATGACTCACTAATATGTGCATGCTCTAGTACATAGGTTTAATAAAAATGATGCGTATAATGACATAACTCAGAAAAAATTAATACCTACTAAAACAGAAAGAAAAGTTAAAAAATAAGAAATTTGAAAAAAAATAAAATAAAAAATTCAGAATGAAACAAGCAAAAATAAGAACTAATAAAATAATAATCTATATATAGTTGAAAAGAGTAGAAAATAAAAACAAACAAAAAATAAGGGCTATTAACGCGTTAAGTACTTCAGTCAAAGTTGCTTAAAATAACTTAAGGCTTCCATCCTGAAACCCCGCATAATCCGAAGTACCCAAACATATATAGGGACACTGTTCCAGACTACTCCATAGATGAGAAAAGTGGGAAAACATATAGGAAAAAATGGCGGGGAACCCGCAATAATAGCGTACGTTGTGATGAAAGAAGTTCAATATTGTCCTTAAGGTATTCGGCAGAATTATTATTGATTATATTATGCATCATAACGAATAATAAGTAGTCCAAGTAGTGATCCAACTTACATCCAAAAATTTGTTTAGTTACAGCTGACAAATGATCATATCTCCTGATTGATTGCCACGTTTAGTTTCCTACGACCTGAGCTATCACAGTATACGCAAGTTCCGTAAGTAATAATAGGGACAATCAGAGCCTTAATGAGTCGTTCGCGTAGCAGTCTCTGGGTATACTCTGCATGCACCACAAGTTTCTCAACGCGCAGTAAACCTTGGACACAGTGGCATTGACAGGAATTTTCCAGGACAAGTCGCTATTAATAAACGTACCTAAATTCTTAACCACGGTTTATATTTAATACGAATGCCATTTAGATAAAGATATGGAAAGGATGAATCGTCAAGTGGCTGATTGAAAAGAATTATGCTCTGAGTTTTTCTGGGGTTCAAGGATAACTTGTTTCTGAGTGACCAGTTATATACATATATTAGAGAAGATCCTGACTAAAGTGCGAGATATCGATTACAGCATTAATTTTAGATGATGAACTATCACGATATCATTAATATACAACATAAATAAGAAACTTCTCTAGAACTTTAGATAGTACTGGAAGAATACTTATAGGTCTTGTGGCGCAGAGGATTTATTTACTTTCTTAATCGGATAAACCTTTGTAATCTTCCACTGTGTCGAAAATGATTATGTTGTAATGGCCGTGTTGATAATATGTACCATTGGTCTAATTATAAAAGGCTTAAGGAACTGTTTATAGTGCCATTAATAGTGACATTCCTGAAATAGAACTGGGCGGATATATTATTCACAGTATTGGGCAGCACGTTTACATTAGGTAAGCCAGAATTACGACAAGTATTTACAAAGTAAGTATTACGTTCATCTAGGTCAATGTTACTACTGTCGTGAGATTTTGGGATAATTCTGGCTTCTTTTGTATTTCTCTAGTACCAGATGGCAAAGACGGATCCAACTTGAGACTTAAATACCTAGATTTCGCTTTCCGAATCTCATATGTAGTAATGTGTCGTAATATTTTATAGTTTCATTTTAGCTCTGCGCCACCAAACCTTCTCCCGAGATTGTAAGCAATATTGCTTTCAATTATTAATGATTTAACCTTATTATTGTTTAACCATGGCGAGCAATAAGGACTTTGAATAGTTCGTTCTGGAACATTTTCATTATACAAACTTAAAATAGCGCTATTAAAATACTCTACTTGGTCAGCGGAATTGTTCGATGCGTATAAATATAGTCCCATTCGATAGATGTCATTTGGTGCAGGCTCTCGACATCAATTGAATGAAAACTTCTGGCCTTGAATGTCCTAATATTTAGCTCTTTTAATAGATGGACATACACTGAAACAATAACAGCTAAGTGATGACCAATACCAGCAAATGGAAACTTAGTACAAGATTTAACTAGTTCCGGCTTATCACATGAGCCACTACCATAATAATATGTTGGATTCGAATTCATAACTTCCAAGTTAATAGTACCCAACTGATTAATAAAGTGTTCCTTGCATGAGTTATCAGATAACATGTTAATGTTAAAATCGCCACAGACTAAATTCAGCTGATATGCCCCGATAGCTGCATTAGACACATCCTATAAGCCATTTTTGTCCAGACACAAGGATTTCCAACAACAAATATTCAGGACCAGGAACACTACCATCAGAAGTGTATATTACTCTGCACTGAAAACAATCACGTATATATAGAGCTACAGCACCTCCGCGGGATTAATTACGATTATTTCGGTACAAAATAAAGCCCGGCAAACATACATAATCGTCGATGATACCATTATGCCGACACGATTAAGATATCATCAATTCCTCCATATCCTCTAAAAACATATTTAACTTCATTTAGATTTAATAGAATACTTCTGGCATTAATATGGCAGAACCTAACATGTTCGTCATTGGACAGGACAAAGCTCCTCAGCATCTCTCGTTCAGATATGGGGTCAGAGTCTAGATCATCACAAATAAATACCAAAAAGTGAAAATATGAGAACCAGCAGAGGCATAAGGATGATTAAGGTAGCAATCCAATAATCAAGCAACTTAACGCAAAGAAGCCCAAAATTAAAGATCCCAATCCTAAAATTGAAAAAATTTAACGCAATATTCAGAAAAGAAATAAGCACATATATATAAAAAGTAGACATTAATAACATAAGAAACTTCAAACAAACAATGAAAATGAAAAATTTATATAAAAAAAAACTTCGAAAATCAGCATATTTGACCAGATCTAGATTAAACAGATGACTGCACCAATTTCTCCAGCTACAGAGGAAAAGTAATCTCATAAGGGGCCTCTGCTTGACTTCGCCTGATGTAAATAATGCCATGATTAGAGAAAACCGACACTATAGACCCGTTGGGTTTCAGTTTTATGCACTCTTTAAAAATATTTTGATCAGCTGCTTCCAGGCACTCACTAATTATATATATGTTGTTATCTCCAGTAAACCCAAGCTGTGATGGATTTGGCTTGAATTTCCGTACTGCTCGAATTAGTTTAATTTTGTCATGAGGACTTCGCATTAATATTTTCACCATACACTCGAGGAACTCTGTGAATGAGCACGTCAGTTGATTTGGGCTTTCTTTCCAATTTATTAATTTGAGTTTCTTGAGTTGCCGATTGTTTTTCTAGGATTATTACTTGTTCCTCCAAAGTTAAAACTTGCTCCTCAAGAGCAGTTACTCGCTTCATTATACCAGCCACAGCTTCTCTGAATTCCTTACAAGCATCAACGATTATTGCAGTGTACTTAACTTCAAGAGCCCTTAATTTAGAATCCATGTCCTGCTTAATGGCATCTATATGTTGTTTAATTTTGATGGATGTCACAGGCCCGTCCACTTGATTTCTTCAATCAATAAATGTCGTCGTTCAGGGTAGAAAAATTACTAAATTAACACTTTCCAAACCTGAGAAAATTATTTTCACTGGACATGTTTGAACATGTCCAGAATTACCGCTACGGACGATGTCTTGAAGTGTAATTTGATATTTTCATAAATATCAAGCCATCGTCTTCCCTTTGGTGCATACATTGTTGCCCCACAATGTATGCAGCTCACGATAATGTGCTGATAAAACATTTTTTCGGTGAAACCTTGATCGTTTCAATTTGCACCCATATAAAATTTATATGCCCGATATGTATGTACATACATACATACGTACATTGTTTTTGACAAATCTTACTGAAGATAAGAATTGTCGTGGGGTTTTTTTTTCCATTCAAACGACGTGGATTGAAATTTAAAACTTTCATTTTTCCAAAGTCGTTTTGTGGGAAAATATTTTTAATATTTTCAGCTCAGGAATTTGAAGAAATTGCTGATGACAATTTTTTCGCCTTGTAGGGAGATGGTGTAACCCGCTTCACTTTTGCCAATATATTGTAAAGACTAATTCAAGTCAGGATCCCGATCTGAGTTTGGGGACTGCTCAAAACGCAATGCCTGACTACTTGAGGCATCGCTGTATTTATACTCTAGAAAACGCAAAGAGTAAATGGAAACTTGAAAAGAAATGCGTAGATCTGGAACTAGTTCTGTTTGCTGTCTAACAAGAGAGAGAGCTTACGATCTGACTGTGCTGACACATGTCACCATAACTATGTGTGATTCGAAGCTATAAAAATTTTATAAGTTTATTTTTTAATATATTTGAATATATATGTCGTAGGCATCTAATAAATCCTTCATTTAATTAAAAGCCTAGTCATCTAATTAAATGTCGACATTCAATAAAAATCGTATTGATATCTTTCTTTTTCCATTATCTGCCTTGGCATTTACTTAAATGCCGGCTTCTAATTAAAGGCCGGCTGGCTCTCCAGGCAAATAATAAAATAAGCAAATATATATCAACGCACGATCCGTAAGCCTTTACGCCGATAGTGTAATACCACCCGATTTAACAAAACACTAGGAGAGGGAGATGTGGGGTGAAGGGGGAGGTCGCACCCAGGCCTGCGACCCATACTCACACACACCCACACCCTATACACACACATCTACACGCGCCGCGCGTGTATGTGTGTGTATGTGTATATGTGTGTGTATGTGGGTGTGGGTGTGTGTGAGTATGGGTCGCAGGCCTGGGTGCGACCTCCCCCTTCACCACACATCTCCCTCTCCTAGTGTTTGGTTAAATCGGGTGGTATTACACTATCGGCGTAAAGGCTTGCGGATCGTGCGTTGATATATATTTGCTTATTTTATTATTTGCCTGGAGAGCCAGCCGGCATTTAATTAGATGCCGTCATTTAAGTATAAATGCCTAGGCAGATAATGGAAAAAGAAAGATATCAATACGATTTTTATTGAATGCCGAATTTTAATTAGATAACTAGGCTTTTAATTAAATGTCGGATTTTATTAGATGCCTACGACATATACATAATGATTTCTTTACGTTTTATTTTGCTTTTGTTTATTTTCCAGATCGTATGCGATCACAGTACATGACACATGAGCTGTGACGAATCTTCGTGCACTAATGTATATACATTTCTAATGAAAAACAAAGAGAGGAGAGAGAGTATTTTGTTCTCTGTACCGTGCTATCCTAAACAATATACGACATTTCTTTCACTAATAATGGAACGTTGTTCGTGATGAGAATACCTTGTTTCTTTTCAACCGTGGTATGCGATCTGATAATTTATTGTTTCTGTTTTCCGTTATGGATTTTCTTTGTATAGGGATGTACATGGAGGTTTTAAGATGAAGCTTCGTGCCAACAAAGGATTTGGATTGTATTGCGGCAAAACATACTTGATTTATGCTATTTTCAAACTCAGATCTACACCTTTATTAAAAGAGTCATGTACAAACAACTATCATCAATATTTCTATCCGGTATAAACAAACGCCAAACCTAATATACCCAATGGTTTCATCATCTACGGTATAAAAAGCAACCGCTTCGTTCGGCTTTTGAGTACGGGAGATAGATATATTCCCCTTTCGTATTTCGTCATTTTCTAGCCGTTAAAGATACAAATGCTTTCAGCTGGTATTAAGCAATGTCGACAAAAGCGCACCAGTATTTACATTGCAATTTATTAATAAAACAAATTAGGTATCACTTTAAAGCTATACCAAATTTCAATTTGTACAGTATAGTGATTATTTAATTGGGCCAGACCCCGTTTGGGGGATTTAGACTAATTTTCTAAATTCACTGACAATACCTACAGTACTAAATTATACACAATATTGCAGCAAAAATCGGGTCACCGTACAAAATAAATTTTTAAGTGAAAATAAGTAAAGAATTACTTAATAAGCGAAAAACAAATGTAAATTTATGATAATAATGTCTAGGGTTACTGACCGACAAACTGCTCGTAAATTTTGAGACATATTTCGATGTAAATATAAAAATAATTACTTTTTTCTTTTTTCTTTAAACTTTTGTGTCGGGTGCGCTCATCCACATCTTCATTCTTGAGGCGACGGGAAGAGCTAAGATTCAAGTACCTTTCGGAAAGTACAAATATCTCAGCAGCGCATCGCTTCGTTGAAAAAGCAGTCGTTGACAATTTATAGTGGCCTCCATGAAAACCGTATTCTGCACTATCAAAAATTATATAATTATACAATTTAATAAAGTATGAAAGTTTTTAAGCTGAAATGTGCCTTTGCAGAAAAGCCCCCTTCATTTTTCAATGACTACCTAATTATTTGAGATTTTAACACACAAACTACTGTTAATAATAAAATATCGTTTCCAGTAAGGAAATATTTCCTGCATTTACAAAAAATTTGAAAACTATGTTTAAACAAAACAAAATTAATCCATTTATAGTGAATAAATTTAGAAATACAAAATTTTTCAACAGGGCCTTCCAAGTTAACAAGGAGCCAGCCCAAGCGAATAACAAATTACCATTAAAGCCTGGAGTATGCTGTTTCATATCCAACTTAACGTCCCGAAGGTTTTAGGTCTGTTGGCTGAATATAACAACTTAACATTACGAAGGATATAGGTTAAAAGGATACGTCTACATTCAACTGAATTAATTTCATAGTCCTCTCTAAAATGCTTTCTGTGTCAATAGAAAATTGTCATTGCTATACGAACCCTCGAAAATCGTGCGTAAAATTATTTTAATATAGAGAGGGGACAAAACTCCCTCCTTTAATTCTGTTTTGATAAAGGAACAGTTTCCTGGAAAATGTTTTGCTTACCTTTAAAAGGATCATTAGCTAAAGACAGAGATTGATGGATTACAAAACACGAAAAAATGGTTGATGATGATCGATTTTATTGCAGAGACCGTAAGGCTGAAAGAAAACGTAACACACATGATTTACGGAAAGGAAATTTAATCCATTAAATATATTTTTAATACCCATTCATAACAATTCAGTCCAAATATTAAAGGAACCCTAAAATTTTCTTAGCCTTATCAAGCAAAATGCCCTATATTGGAATATAAAATATGCACCTAAAAAATCATTTTGAAAACCATAAAACATTAAGTATTGTTATATAATGTTTTTTGTACTCACCCCATGCTAGCCATTTATACCGCATCGTAAAAGATGAAATTAATTGTAATATTCCAATGTAGGCTTCCACGATACCCAATAGAGACGATGAGTTATAATCTAAACCATGATGTCATAATCTTGCTTTTAAGACTTTAAAAACTTTCCAATATACAGATATACAGTCAAACGGCACACAAGAATTAGCCTGTTAGAACAGTTGCAGACGAAGAATTTGGTGAACTGAAAGTCCAACAAGAGAAGATATCTGAAATAATCTGGAATGAAGTAATTGTAAATTAAAAAAATCATATTCAGACCACAAACTTCCAGAAGAAACGAGGAATAATAATAATAAGAATTTATTTCTGGTCTGTATACACAAGATTATTATCTTTTTTAAATGCATACTAAATAAAGAACTATGGCAAATCAAAAATAAAATTCACAAGAAAAATTAAAATAAATGAAAACAAAATGTTGAACAAAAATTTAAGTAAAAGTAATGAATTTAAAGTAAGAAATTATTTGAAAAGAGAACAAGAAAATATATAGAACAAGATATATATATCTATATATGTGTATATAAAAAGTATTTGACGAAAACGGTGCTCTTCATCGCATTACTTCACAACAGACAAATGTTTCCACAGTGCAAGTCTAAGCTCATGAGTCCTGCCAAGTCCCTTGATATGATTGAGAGGGATATCCAATAATCGAACTTTTGCAACAACAAAAAAAAAAAGGGCGCTACCCCACAATTTATGAAGTTTTACGTACTTATGAGGAAGGTTTTTTGTCTACATGAATGTAAAAATTATAAAAGTTCTATCAGATAAGAAGGAGATCTTCCATTAACTATTTTGTGTAAAAACACCAATGCCTTAATATAGAAATAAGTGCCCAATGAACAGCTCAAGGCAGCTTCTTTGAACTTGGTCATATGATCATAACGTTTTAGGCCATATACTGTGTCCAAAAAATAAGGTGACATGGAATTTATATTGAAAACTCTTTATTTATTCTTCCAAATCAATTTCATCGCCTGCAAAGTAATCCCCTCCCGATGCAATGAATTCATGCCAACGGATTTTCCAATCTTCGAAACAGTTGAAAAGGTCGATTTCAGGGATGGCCTTCAGCTCCTTCTTCGCGGCGGCTTGAATCTGCTCTATCGTCTCAAACCTGTGTCCTCGGAGCGGTCTTTTGAGCTTGCTGAACAGCCAAAAGTCGCGCGGCGCCAAATCAGGTGAACACGGTGGTTGTGAAACGATATGAGTCGAGTTTTTGGCGAAATAGTCACGAAGAACGAGTGTAGTGTGCGACGGCGCATTATCGTGGTGCAAAAACCAAGAGTTGTCTTTCCACAATTCCGGCCTGTTTTGGCGGATAGCTGTTGTTGGTCTCGGCACACCCTGGGCACGATATTCTCTCGATTGATCGGTCGTTTCGGGGTCGTAAGCATAGATTCAAGTCTCATCTCCAGTGATAATGCATTTCGTCTTGTCAATGTAGTCATGAAGCATTGTTTCACACATTTCAACGCGACGCCTTTGTTCCAAAAACTTCAATGATTTCGGTACCAGTCGAGATTTGACGCGTTTGAGGCCCAAAGCATCCTTCAAAATGGTATTGACTGAGCCTTTTGATATGCCAATATCATCAGCAAGGTCTCTAATCGTTAATCGACGGTTTTCAAACACCAAATCTTTAATTTTTTGGACGTGAGCTTCGTAGGTTGTGGTTGATGGTCGCCCAGGGCGCTCTTCGTCTTCGACACGTTCACGGCCTGCTTGGAACACACTATACCACTTGTAAACATTTTTGTTCGACATAGCCTCATCAACAAAGGCTTTCTGCACCATTCTCAAAGAATCCGCAGCAGAAAATTGACTCCGCAAACAAAATTTAGCAGCTCACAAAACGAAGCGTATCTCAAATACTAATGAATATTTTGACGTGTGATTTCGCAGGGATGTCAAAGAGAGTCCTACCAACCTAAAAAAGAAACCAATTCGCCAACTCCTTTGACGCGCGCAGTTTAAATTCAAATGTCACATTTTTTTTTTTTGGGCACAGAGCATAAACCATACAATATCATTAAAAGCACAAAAAAAAATACAATCAAAATCCAAAACAGGGCTGACAGTACTACAATAAATTAAATGTGTGTGTGTCTCAGCTTTATATTAGTAGAAAGTAGTTTAGAGGATAAATGCAGTTACCTGAGACCACTATAAATCTTGTCAATAGACTGTTGTACATGGCCACAGCAAGTGAGCTTACTGCTTATACGTACTCCCAGGCTTTTAGCTTCTCTCCTAGAGAGGAGAATCATTTCATTAAAGCATATGGGTGGAAGATCAGAAAAGTAAGTTCATATCTGTAACAAACAATACAGGTAGATTTTAAAGGACTTAATGTCAATTAGTTCCTACACGCCCAAGCAGATATATTCAATATCTCGGAGTTTACTCTATCAACGCAATCCTCTATTAAACTTATTTGTAGAGATAAATAAATCTGGGAATCATCAGCGTAAAGATGAATATTCACATTATGAAGTACATCCGGTAGATCATTGATGAACAAATAAAAAAGCAAAGGTCCAAAAATAGACTCTTATGAGACTCCAATATGTACTCCTTCCCATGCGGATTTTTAATTCCTTATCCTGATCTGCTGAAAGCGACCAGTGAGAAAAGCTCTCATTAATTTAAGCGACGACGAAGAAAAATTATAATTTTTTTTAAAGTATAGTATGAAGTAAGCCATGATTAGCTGTGTCAAATGACTTTGTAAGATCAAGCAATGGCTTTGGTATAGTTAAGGTAAACCACCTAATCGTTGGAATTTTAAGAGTGAGCTTTATGTCAGTTTGAAATCAAATTGCCATAAAATTTTTTATACATGAGGTAGTTGAAAAAAAAATTGATATTATTAAAGAAAAAGCATTAATTTTTGTTTTTGTAACCATTTTCATATGATTGAATTGTATTAAATTAAAAAAAAACGAAAATCCAAAATACTACAAAAAATCCTATTGTTGGCATAGAAATTCTCAATATTGGCATCAACTCGTCTAATTATTGGCATGCAGTTAAAGTAGGAGATAGGTCTCCACTTATCATTCAAATAAAAAAAAACCTTCATAGGTACTTAGGATATAATTAAAACACAGATTAACTATGAAAATATCTGTTTTATTTAATTAGGAATGCCCTAGATAAGTAGCTCCTATTTAAAGTTTTCATAACAATATTGTAAACTATAAACTTATAGGTAAAAAATCCAACACTTTTTCTTGTTCTACTCTCACTTTACCAATACTTAAATTGCCATTCTTGAGATCAGTTAATATTTATACTTACCTACCTATAAAATACTATCAAATCAGTCTGATTAATTGTAATTTTAGTAGTTCAGTCTTACTGGAACCAATCAGACTGGAACATTTAATATAATCCTAATCCTCGGTCAGCATCTTCTCAATTTCAGTTATGCTAAACTTTTTGTTTGCATGACTATCATCGATTGATTTATCATCTTGATCCGTATCTCATCCTTCAGAATATAAAATATTTTGCAAAATACGTTTAGTGTCGTCTCTCTTTGATCTGTTTGCCTCTCTTTTAATTATTTTATTCTTAGTATGACATTCTTCTGTTCTTATTTTAACACTGTTAATGTTTAAATCTTTTGAAAATAATATTGTTTTTTGCAGTTTCCAGCACCTCTTTCTTATCAACTCGTTTCTTAACAAACTTTTCTTATTCTTCTTGGTTTTGGCTATTTTCTTTTGTTCTCGTTGTTCCTTTCGTTTTTGTATGCCTTCTTTCTTTTCTTTCAACGCTTTAATTTTTTTGGTGTTCTTCATCTTTGAATTCTTGTGATGTAATAACATAAGGTGTCTTCTTAGTTCGTCTCACTTCCTTTCTTTGAGGTGTTTTAGGTTTCACCAATATGCCATCTAGTTTTATTTCTCGTGGGTTTATCTTAATAGGGGTAGTGTAAGATGGATTTATTACAGTTTCCAAAACTTCAATTTTGTCAAAATCCTGTTGATCTGAGCGAATGACTTTAGGGATTAATTTGTCTATATTATTGTCAAGTCTGCAATGATTTCTTTTTGTACTATATATGTTTCAATTTATGCAGTATGAACAACTTGTACACATTCAGTAATTTGAGTATCTTCTTTGGATATATTATCTATGTTTTTAGTGTTTTCCATTAAAGTGTCAGTTAGAATATTATTTATAGATGTGATGTCTTCTCTATCGCTTACAACAATTTCTTCAAATTGTCAAATTCATCACACATTATAACACTCATATTGTCATTATCCAGAAAGTTCTGTTCTTTCAGTTTATCATCTTGGATATTTGTCTCATAACCTTCTTTATTTCTATTGTTGTTTTTTCCATCTATATCTGAGTTCTCTTTTCTTGCTTCTTTTTCTTCAAAATGTTCGTTTCCATTGAAAAAATACCACAGGTTTTTTTTAAATTTTCTCAGCATATGTCAAATCTTGTTTGTTTATGAGATCTTTTATCATAGACTGTCCTGCAAATCTGATAAAATCATTTTTGGTCATCATTCTCGAAGTTTCTGGTGCTGACACACATTCGGGCAATTTCTTAAAATTGTTCTCTAAGAATTTCGAGTAGTGTATAGCGTTTGAGTCACATAGACAAAGACCGGTAACTCGGAAACCATTAATAATTGTATCTGGTTTTACGCATTTATCAATAGTTTTTTGCAGCAGTGGCACAAAATCAACTTTTTTAAGCCCACGAGATGGCTTGTCACGCCGCCACTCTAAGACCGTCTTCTGCCAGCCACCTTTTCGAGGTGTAAAAGCTGAGACATCTGCAGGCTGGAGAAATCGAGTACAATTAGGATAAAGTTTTATAAGCATAATATCTAATGAGGAACAAAATTCACTGACAGAATAAGTGAGATGAGTCTTGTGTCCATCTACAAATAAAATGACCGGGAATGTGACTCAATTTCGCACGAGATGCGGATGTAATACGTTTTCTATGTATTGAGTAATAACTTCAGTATTCACCCTACCATTATCGCTGAGTCATATGCCCAAATCTGATGTTACTTTTGAAGCAATTTCACTTGGCAAGCGCTTGTAAGGGAATATCACCATGAGGGGTGATTTCGCCATTGCCAGCAAAAGTAAACATCACTGTTAGTCTTCAGCCACAGAAACATCATAAAAACTTACAAGCTATATATAAAAAAAAATAAACAAACCATATGAACATATCCATAATATCCCACGATGCTTTCACCAAATCCTTGAAGGGATAAAAAACCATTCTCTAGCCCATTGGGGCTCCTTTTGGTGCATCAAGATCTAAAAATAAAACAAACATTTGATTACTGAAAGTAAACAAACATAAATTATAATAACTTTAGAATGGAAATAAACTCACCTGAAATTCCCTGAATCCGATTCCAGTGCTCCATGGGAATTCTCCAATTTCCAGATAATCTGAAAGAAAAGAAAAAAATATTGAAATACAGATACAAAAGAAACAAAGTAAAATAACTAACCCAAATATTCAAGATGATAGGACAGTTACCTATATCAGCACCACTAACATTTGACGTACGTCAGTACAGTCAAAATTTCAAAGCTCTCACTCGTTCTCAGCTGTAATACGCACAGCTGAAGCATAATACATGCAACGCCACGCAACTTTTTTCTGAGCCCCCATTTACTCTGTACATTTCCAGAGTATAAATAAAGCAGGGGCTGGAGCTAAAATTCATTGCAGTTCTAGCAGTCTTCCGAGACGGATCAGAAGCTCTGAATCTGACTTAGTCAGGGAAATCTTTGGGTAAATTTGAACCTATATAAATTGCTGCGCTTTTGACCAGTAATTTATCCAAAAGTCGAATCAGTGACACTTTACCTGAAGGGTCTATATTAATTAAATTTTCGTTTTTTCAGCTTTTCCCATACCTTCATTCTGAGTTCCGGCAAAGTACCTATATAGGCTGCAGTTACTCCTATTCACAAAGTTATTATATGGATTTTTATTTTTTAATTTGGATTATTATTTGTTTGAATTTTTCATTTTGATTTATTGCTTTATTTGAATTACCATTTGATATTAATCTAAGTAATTTGTTACAATAAAAATTGTACATACAAGGCAAATTTATTAAAATAAATAAACATTGAATATTACATCTATTATCTTATTCTTATCATTTATCACCTTATTTAGCTTAGATCTGTATAGGCCTAAAGAGATAGTGAACTTTTAGCGGGGGCGTGACCGATTTCGTAAACATTTTTTGCATCCTTGAGTGCCAAGACCACACTTGTCTTTGCGCAAAGAGCGAAATTGGTTTCGTCACCATTCAAGACCATTTTTGGGTCAGATAGAATTTCAAAAAAACTGTGAGCTTTAAGATATCTTTCAATTGCTTGAAACCATCCTTTAATATTATTCTCTGATACGGCAGTACTTGCCGCTGTTACTGCTTCAGGAGTTCTTACTACAATATTCGGGTGACGCTTTAAGAAGAGTTTAAACCATTTACTGGACTCGAACCAGGGCGAAGTTTATGATCCGGGTTCTTAATCCAGAATTGTAATGTTGCTCGAGGAACCTGAAAGACCTCGGGTGCTTGCTTTTTCGCCATACCATTTTTAATGGCGTCTAAAGCTTTTTTTATATTTCCCTCACAATATTGTATCCGTTTACTTTTCTCTATTTTTTTCCTAACTTCTTTTTATTGCTTTCTTTTTCGTTTCATTTCTTCAACTTCGTAACCGAAATTGACAAAAAAATATCCCATTATTAGCACTTAATATTCTATTATTGGCACTACTGCCAATAATTAACTTTTGCTATTGGCACTGTGTGCTAAAATTTGGAAATTGCTATTGAAGAAAAATCCAATTATTGGGATGAATGCTAATATAGGGACTATGGTGGAATTATTGCTCCACATATTGGCACTCGTTATTAATAAAATAAAATAAAGAAATATTCAAGAAATAATGTTTGAATCTATTGTCTAAAAGTGTAATTAAGTATGTCCAATTATTTGCAAAGTGTCAATTAGCCGAATATCTGCATGATATTATGATTTAAAAGGCATTCACCTTAAGAAAAACCCAAAATAACAACACCTAATCACGAGCACAATAGAACAGCTGTTGCTTCTAACTCGACATATTGTTTATTGAAACAGTGTTTCCAATTTTAAACAGACATATAATTTCATTTTACTTTTTAATTACATACCGAACTTGAATAATCTATGGTTTCCTTGTTTTTTTTAAACTAAACTCTAAAGTGCCAATAACTGGAGGAGTGCCAATAACGGGGTGGCTTATCCTACTATCCAATGCTTTGCATATATCCAACGCTACTCTTAGGAGTGCTGTTCGCAGCTGTAATCCGATCGATAACCAGATTTTTACCGAGAGACCAACCCTTTTACGAAAATATTTTGAGCTATTTGATTGTTCTTAAGCTTCTTCAGAACCTTGCTGAGAAAACAAAGTAGACTTACATGGCGAAAACCATTAGTAGCAACCGGCCTAGAGCACTTAGCTAAAGGTAAAACAATAGCTCTTTTCCAAAAATAGGGATATTGTGAATTCTTCAGACAAGAGTTAAAAGTGTGAACTAAGCTATCGGAAATAATAGGGTACAGAATTTAAAAAAAATATTGGTGGAATATCATCAGAACCATAGGCTTCAGCTTTTACGGACTTGACTACATTAAGAACCTACTCATGAGAAACGCAACGAAAGCTAAAACCATCGTGGTAATATTTTATGTCTGTTAATAAAAATTAAAGCGTGTACTTAGTTTTTCATTTAGCTTAACAACTTTCAAGCCATGGACATAATTTAGGCCTTCTAAGACAATGTGCTCTTAATTTATCTTCCCAATAAACAGATATAGTCATAGACGAACGGGCATTAAGAAATTGAAATACTTTCTAATGCTATATTGAGTGTCCTGGAAGTTAGTCCCATATTTTAGGTGTCGTGTTACGATAACCTTACGACTTTATAGCAAGGACTTACTAGTAGCCTCATTCGTAGCTCAGTGAAGACGGCAGGGTTTCTTTTAATATTTTAAATATTGGTGCCACTTGATTTTTCAAGAAAATTACCACGAGTATCAAGAAACTCGAGAGCTAAATAAAATAAACTAAACAATCATGGAACGAAGTGCAATATTTTATATATACATAGCAAACATACATCGGCTATAACTTGAACTAAACTACACGTATTTCAATGCACAAAAATATATATAGATATATATCATTACATAAAATTATAATGGAAAATAGGTCCTCAATTTTCTAATGGCAATAAAATTTTCTTGACTGCTAAAAAAACAAAACTATATCCCCTCAGTCCATTATCTCTAGTTTAATATCTCCATTTCATGCCAGCTGGAAGAATCTCTAAGTACTTCGATCTGTCGGATCCATAATTTCCCTAGTAAAAAAATATGTCAACCTGTCAGATCCATGCTAAATCTTACTCAGCATCCTCGGAGCTTCGATTCGAATCTTATTTTCTCTGACATCGGGAGCATTTAATCGATCTTTTAAAACCCTTATAGAGACACACAAAGTTCACAAAATACTAGTCAAGAAAGATACATGAGTTTGACACTGTGGCCTTTTATAAAACTTGTTATAGCTCGTTATTGATTTTAGCTCTATAATAGTCGGCTATCCTGACATGACTTTAGCAGTCGTAAAATATATACGCCGGGGACTCTTTATTGAACAGTATACAATCTCCAGATTGACAACTTCGTCAAGCTTAAGGCCTCAATCCCAAGATAGAAAAGACAATATTATCAGTACGTTGTAAAGTTACTATTAACATCAGAAATCTTAAAATTGGTCCAATAGTGTATACCCTAGATGAAATTGTCTATCAATATTGATATAAAGAGAAACTCAAAGTTTTGTATCGTTTACTGTACACAGCAAATGATAGATAGTCACTTCCTTTTACTTTCTCACGCGTTCACTGAGACGGCCAAGAGTAAAAGGTAGCGTGCATTATTTCACTACCCGTATTTAGGATAGTAAAGTTGTGCGATAATAAATTTGTGTTGTCAAAGTGACATTGATATGAATATTGAATCAGAAAATATATCAATTTTGGTTGATGAGAATAATGTGGCCTGTCTGAAGGCCCAAAAATTGTATTTTATTATATATCAAGTCCTTTATCCAGCCCAAATATGTCTGATGACGACACGGTATCCGTATTTGACAATATCTCCAACAATATTGATCATTTGCTTTCTGTCTCCCCCTCTTCCGAAATCATCCTGGCAGGCGATTTTAATGTTCATAATATACCGTGGCTCAGACATTCTTCTACCACAAGTCATGTGGGCCGTTTCGTTGAACTCTTCTGTAAATCATTTAATTTACAACATCTAGTGGATGCACCAACACGAAATCTTGATACACCTGGACATAAAGCTAATTTACTCGACTTGTTTCTAACATTTCATCCGGACAAATATTCCATCCCAGTAGGTTCCCCTTTCGGAAATTCAGACCATTACTTAATGACGGCTCAATTTACCACCTCAAACCTGTGTCGCCCTACTTCTCCACCTACAAGTAGGCTTCTTTGGCACTATATGAATGCTGATTGGGAAAGTCTCAATAAGTATCTTAGAGAAATTGATTGGTCGGTCTGTTTTGATTCGAGGGATGTTGATGAATTCACATTAGAATTTAGTAACATACTAAATCTTGGCATGCATGAATACATTCCGTATTCTTACAGCAGATCTCAACAACGCATGATCGCTCGTAGTTTAACGATAAGTGCAAACAAGCTATAAAAGCGAAGGAGTCTGCTTTTCGCGCCTATCAATTGCATCCATGCCCGGAAATGAAACAAGTCTACAAGACTGCACGGAACACCTGCAAGTCCATTATCCAGAGAGAAAAATTTCTTTTTGACCAGAATATAAGACAAAGAATCTTGGCAAGTCGCAAAGGTAGCAAAGTTTTCTGGTCCCTGGTCAAAACTATCAGGAACAACTTCACCAGTTCCTCTATAGCTTCACTAGTTAATAATGGTGAAGTGATTGTTTACTCCCTGGATAAAGCTAATATTTTAGCTGCTAGATTCGCTTCAAATTCTTGTCTTCCACCCACTTCACAAACACCTGTTTTACATCGCCCGTGTGAATGTGTACAAGAGCCAATACACGTTCGTACGAGGGATGTGTTCAGGGTTCTTAAGGGGATCAACGTCTCCAAAGCGCAGGTCCTGATGGTTTTTCGCCCCTGTTAATTAAAAGCTGTGCTTCATCCTTGGCTAAACCTCTGCGCAAACTATTCTACTTGTCTTATTCGACAGGAAAATTTCCAACTGCTTGGAAACTAGCTCACGTTCAGCCTATTCTCAAGAAAGAAGAGTGTAGCGATCCCTCAAATTATCAACCAATTGCGATAACTTCGATTCTTTCAAAGGTTTTTGAATCAATCATTAACTCTAAATTAATGAAGTATCTAGAAACTAATCTTCTCATCAGCGATCGCCAATATGGCTTTCGAGCTGAACGCTTATCTGGAGACTTGCTGACCTTTCTTACGGAACGTTGGAACCGTAGTCTTCACAATTTTCGTGAGTCTAAGATCGTTGCCCTATATATTTCAAGGGCCTTTGGTAGAGTCTGGCATCCTGCCCTTTTAGCCAAACTTAAAGCACTTGGTCTCTCTCTTCCTCTTCTATTATGGATTGAAAGTTTCCTATCTAGTCGCCAAACATGTGTTGCATTAGATGGCGTTACATCTGAACCGCATCCCATCAATGCCGGTGTGCCTCAAGGCTCTGTTATCTCTCCAACTCTCTTTTTAATTTTCATTAATGATCAGCTTTCCCTTACTTTCAATCCCATCCATAGTTTCGCAGATGACAGTGCTCTTGATTTCACTTAATTTCTGATTCACCGTCACTAAGCATTCTTGGCATTAATATTTCCAGTAAGTTAAACTGGACAGATCACATCTTCTCTGTTGCCAAAGAAGCATCGAAATGTCTTGGATTTCTGAAAAGGTGTAAGAAATATTTCAGCCCATCAAATCTAGCGCTCCTCTACAATTCCTACATTAGACCTAGAATGGAATACAACTCCCATATATGGGCCGGGGCTAGTCGCACAGCCTTAGCTTCATTGGATATTGTCCAAAAGAGAGTCTTCAATCTCATTGGCGATTTGGCAATAACTTGTCATATCGACTCACTCGAGCACCACCGCAATGTTGGATGCCTTTCGCTCATTTATCGCTATATGCATGGTCAATGTTCTGATGAAATATCTAGTCTAATCTCTTGTAGTATGATTCCTGCACGCAATACTCGCGCTGCAAACCGCGCACATCCTTTAATACTTCAAACTACTTTCGGCCGTACAGTAAAATTCCGTGATGCTTTTTTATCCCGAACAGTGCGAATGTGGAACAGCTTACCATCTTCTCTTTTTCCCCCGGCATACAATCTGCGGAAGTTTAAGGGCGACATACATCTGCACCTCCGCCACTCTCCTAATATCCCCTAATCCTTTCCTTATCTCCTTCCTGCCATGCTGTGTTTTGCATCATAGGGTATCCCCTGAGCTTGGCTTAATAATATAAAAAACAAAAAAAAAAAAACAAAATTTCAATGTATTACTTTATTTCCATGTAATGTAAAAAAAAGTTGATCTCCATACGATAACGCTATTTGCAATTTGACGTTTATGTTTCCTTTTAATTTACTTATTTTTTGCAAACGTCAAAAATATTTGATTTGCTACGTTATTCTCTTTTGCGTTCATTGCAATCAAAGTAATTATTTTAACATTTGTTCGCAATACAACGATATCACAATGCTACAGGACGCTAACGTGTCAGTGAATCCACCCATTGCTGCTTTTGTGTGATATACGACAGTCAAAATATTTACGTCACACGATTTGACGTCAGCTGTCAGAGTGTTGCAAAATGGAATTGAATTCTTTGGACAATTTAGATATTTTAATTCAAATTAGCCACTACAGATGGAAGTCTAAAAACTTTAAGTAACTTGCGTTTAAATAAGTGCAATGTGTAAAAAAATATATTTATAAAATACAGAAGTTAAGGGCGGCGTGGATCAAGGTATATAGAAGACAAGGTATTCCCACTAAAATTTTGAAACATTGCAGCTAATAGCCTGTGTCGTAATTCTGTGACTAATATATATACAGTTTTATGGCAAAGACAGAGAGACGAGATATAGTATTGTCTTCTCTGTGCCGTACTTTCCGATACATTTCACAATATTACGTCAAACAATAAGGGAACATGGTTCGTAATTGGATTACCTTGTGTTCTGTACTTTGGCGTGGCTCTTTTGTCATATGGAAAAAGGTATTTGCCTAGATATTTATGGACTCTTGTATAGTATAGTATAAACAAAATCTAATTATTAATAATAATTCATTTCATTTCAGTTTAAGGTTGACAGGAGCAAGTTTTGGGAAATTTTTGAAGCTAGAAAAGCAAGCGCAACGGCTTGATACTTTTTTCGGTAAAAATATTAAAAGCGAACCCAGCTTTTTATTTTTTCTAGCTAAGCTGGCTTTTTATTTTTGCCAGATAAAATGAAAAGCTTTTCCAGCTTAATTTTTTTTAGTTGCAAATTATTATCGGTCAGGACTAACAAGTAAAGTTGGCTTTTTTTCGTAAAAAGTCATAACAGATTCAATCCCTATGGGAAACCGAATTCGCCAGTTATGATGACAAAACATTTAATGACAATTTTCAAATGTAAAGGGAATCTTTCTATCTAATGTCTCAAAATTGTCGAATATGCTAAGAGCAGACACTAATATAGGGGAAACAAAATTTCCGTCGAAAAAATGTGTGGCAATATATTATATGTCCTATTATCGTCATATAAGACTCTAGTTAACTTGTTTGGAGTTGGAAGGACGACTATAGGGAAAATCGTCCTTGAATTTTGCGATGAAGTAATTTCGAAATTAAAAGGACTAAACTTAATCTACTTCTAACCAATGCAAGAAAAACTTGAAGAAAGCAATAAAGAATTTTCGAAAATGAGATTCATGCAGTATTTTGGGGCAATAGGTATGAGGTTTTTCTGCATTTTCTCTAAAAATTTGACGTGTTTTCTTTAATTTAATCCGGGAATGCTATCCGTGCGTATATTTTACATACTTTCTACTTGAAGGCTGCACTGCTCTTCACGGCATATGACCACAGCGTCCCAACTTCGCAAGTGCTTTGCCTGAAGCGTTGATTGTTAGTTTACGGGCCCTCCCTGGCAGGTCTATATGACATTGACTCAGTAAGCGTGCAGTATGCCGACCAACTGTCGCCACTGTGTATTTAAATCAGTACTCACACGGGTCTGCACTGCGTGGTTGAGATACGAGATTTTTTCGGTGTGCAGCGTTGCGACATGCCTTGTCAGTAGAAAAGTGGCATTAACCGAGTTAAGAAGTGGATTTTTTTGTGAACTTAACAAAATGTCTGCTAATTTATTCCATAGCATACCCGACCGTGAGGGAGCTCCATGCGGTACGACATTGACGAGGCAAATTTCGTACTGATACTATGTCGCCACCATACCGACCCGTCAGAGAAGGGCCTAAGGGATGGAGAAACTTCCTAGCAAGTCAGTCCTCTTAATCCCCATGGTCCTCATTTTCCAGGAACCCAATATAAGACTGAAGATGTGGTATAAAATCTATTCATGAGAAAAAAATATACCAAATGAACAAAATGTGATTACTTTCACTTCTAATTATCCTTATCTTATTAATTTTTTTAATGTAAATCTAAATTATTTTAGCGGGAATCCTGTTTTTCATTTTTCTGTTATTGTATTCCGCTAACATATTTCAACTCTTTTGTTTACAATTTTTTCGTATTTGAGTAATGTTTACACAGGGTTACCAATAAGCGAATATTAAAACGGATTAGCATTCCAGGTCTAACAATAAGACGATTGTCATACAGAAGTAGCCCCATCGAAAATGATGCGTCGAGTTTTTACAATTTAAGGGCTTGTATGTACCACTGACATGCAACTTCCCGCCAATGATCTTTTCAATGTTGGCACCCACGTAAGAACTCTTTTTGACACAAGAAATTTGTGCCCACATGAAATAGAAATTTAAGAAGTCCATATTATATGTGTCAGTGGTATGTATCCTATAATTCTTTTTGCTGCAGTTGTTTGCAGGTTTTAAGCTCAAATGAAAACAATTTCAATGATTTTTATTGAAATTCCTTTCTCCAAATATATATTTACCTAAGTCAATGCCGGTGCAATAAGCCGCAACCTCAATTCTTCGCTAAAAAAACAAAAAGAAAAAATACATGAAACCAATGAAATCTTGCAACAGACTGTAGTAATAGAAGGTCTCAATATCAGCCTCCTTTTATTTAGTGATTCAGTCTTTCGTTTGTTTAAAATGGTGATGAAACCATATCCGTTCTCCGATGATCAACTATTTGAAGAAAAGATATTCAACAAAAAACTTTCAAAATATCGCAGAGTTTTAGAAAATTCCTTCGGTCACTTCAGATTTAGAAAACTTGGAAAAGCTTTGGAATTGACGATAGAAAATGCAGCAAGATTCTGTATGGAAAACTTGTCTAGAAGAACACCACTTCAAAATTTTCAACCGAATCATTCCACATCACTCGAAAGTCCTGATGATACAGACAACCAACGCTATAGCAAAGCACATGGGTAAGTTTACATAAATTTTAATTTCATTAAAATGCGGAACTAATTCTTATTACATTTATTTATTACTCATTATTGGAATTTTCCAACAAATTTTCTTGAATCTCCAGACTGCGATCCATAAATTCCTGTGTCAATTGCAATAACTCTCACCCATTTCATTAGATCTTTTGAATAATTCCTTTGTTTCTCTTTTACTACCGACGCCAATGACGGATACGAAAACAATAGTGATTGTGAGGCTAGTAGTGGAGCTGTTGAAAATGAAGGAGACAACACCAGGTGGAGCACTTCCTGGCTGAAGAAAGTATCTCAGTGAATATATCATGCGGTACTGCAAATGACCAAATGACATAGAGAGTAAATTACGCGATTAGCTGCTGAAGTCTGGCACTTCTTAAAATGTAAAAAAAAAAAACAATTAAAGTAAATAACAATTAAAATTTTTTTTTATTACATACAAATACAATCCTTTCAAATATTCTATTCACATGATTCGGCAAGAAGCTCCCACAATCGTATGGACTTCTTTGAAAAATTCCCAGGTCGATGGTAAGCCCACAGACTGCCCAATTACTATTTTCTCGTTTCTAAAATCGCATGTAATATGTAATGTAATGTATATTGTATTTGCTTGGGCATTAAAAAATATACCTGTATTTCTGGATAAGGTTATTTATTTTTACCCTTAACTCATTTGGTGTGGTAATTACTTACTCGCATATTTTTCGGTTTTATAGACATATCGGAATATCACCTCACCTTTCTCACATCTTTTATTAAAAGTCGCAACAACTCGTACTGTTTATTGGTTTTTCCAGGACCGCACTTTTTCTTCACCCTTTCCTTTTTTCCCGTCTAAAATTAAATTATTGATTTATTCGATAATTCACTTTGAAAAACACGCAAGATTGACCTTTAAATTTCACATTTTGTAGAAAACAGATGATTTTTCCAACGTGCTGCTTCTCACCACTGAAAGTGCAATCATCGTCAAGAGGAATGACAATAGATTTACAATTGCAAACGAATGAGCTTTTAGGGGCGTAATTGGTGCAAAGACGAAATGAATGACCAGCGCGCAAAGGATGTTATAACACACGAGTTGGACAATGGTCCGTCAATGATCAGTGATATGTTCCGTGTGCCTAGTGAAAAGATTTCACCGGAATTTGGAATAAGATCTTTTTAATGTGCATCAATGCAAAAGAGTACGTTGTAGGGTAATTTATGGTCCCAAAACTATTTAACTAAATTTAAAATATTTATTATTATATTATAGTATATTTTTTTCACGTACAAAATAATATGACAAATTTAAATATTTTTAACTTTTTATTTTTTTCATAGGTTAAACACTCGATTATCTCGCTGTGTCGTCCGAGCATAACTATGTATATCAACGGTGAATCGCAAACGTCGTAACCGATCAAAATGAAATTTTCAACTGGACCCAAAAACTTTTTCAAAATCAGAAAAACAATCATAACTTCTAAACTAATAGTGATAGAAATGCAATTTTTGGCCAGTTTTTTTTTTTTTTTAAATTTTATCCACAATAAGTTTGATTATACTAAATTTAGTATAAGTATAGGTTTTGCCACTTACAGTAATCCGTTTTTTGTTTTACGGACCTCAAAAATTCTGTATCTGAATAGCTGTAATGTATTGAACGAAATTATTGTTAAAAAATTTTGGGCAACTGAAACGCTGTATAAAATATACCTTATTTATTTGTATATATATATATATATATGAGCTGTATCCAAGTTTTATGTTTAAAAGAACATCTAACTTTTGATTTACAAAAGAACTGAAAAAGAGTGGTGGTTTAAATAAAATGTTGTAGTTATTATAATTTTTTATTTAATACTCTTTTAAAATGTTTAATCAACTTTAAAGATTAATGTAAACATTATCTTAAAGAAAATTTAACTTCAATTAAAAATAAATGAATTCAAATGAAACTTATTTTCTTAAAATAATAATGCAACAGATAATTTTCATTAGGAAAAACGAAATATTTTATTTTCAAGTAGGCTACTAAAATAGTATTTAAGTAATAATTCAGGTACAACCGTAACAGGTATTTTCTTGAGCCATAGTTACCACCTTGCCACTATATTTCAAATTCAAATACTCTTTGGCAAACATCTCCTAAGATCACTTGCTTCTCAACCAGCTTCTTTAAATTGTTATATTTTTGAAGGGATATTGGCAATTTCGATGGGATAGATTAGCTTTAGGAATACTATTATTAAATATACACAACAGCACTTTAATTGTTGTGGCTTGCGGCAGCATTGAATTTTTAATATACATAATATTCGGCTTGCTATTTTTGAATATATTTGAAATATAAATTTTTTGATTTTTGTTGAAGGTGTTGTTTAAAATCTCATCAAATCCCATGAAATTGCCGCCTTCAAGTACAGAAACTTTATAAGGAATTGGATTTTTTTCGTGCCAATTTGACAACCGTATGTCATTGAGATGGCAGCCATATAATTGATTTTCTCATTGCAGCAGCGATGCTAAACGTACGATAATTCTCGTACATGTACGCGAATTTCAACTCAGGTACGATATACGAGGCAAAATGTATTTTGGTATGCGAAAGTACGAGAATTTCGGCGTGAAATATTTTCCAACCAGAATTTTCACACTGTAAAAATACTACTAGCAAAAGAGCAGTAAAATATAATTTAAGAAATATAAGCAGAACCGTAATTGCCGGAATATACATACAAGCCATGAGTAAGACGTGAAAAGAGCATAGCGGCCAACATTAAATACTTTTTGGCTTGTCTTATTGCAGGAATTTTTCATACAAAAGTAGCTTGGATTTGGTTCCAAGACCATAATTTCCATAAATTTGTTCTACGTCTAATTTTTTTTTAATACCATTAGAAACAAAATATATTGGGCTGCAATTTGTTATAACTTTATTTTTCTGTGGGAACGATAGTTTAAGGCTCAAGGCTTGATCTTATCATTTACTTCAAGGGAAAGTGCCGAGAGTATCTGCAACAATTATAAGCTAGCTTAGACGGTCTAGTTTTAGTGGTAGATGGGGAAGGTCGCACACGAACATGAAGATTTTATCAATTTCTTTTCAATTGTTTTTACATTCGGGGAGTTCAGAAAAATTTGTTAACATGAGGTGATTCATTCAGTTTTGAACCATTGGCTGTAAAAAATCTGTTGAAGTAATTTGCAATGAGCTACAAAAAAGTAATAGTGCAATTACTGTGCAATAAAATTCAAGTATTCAAGATTCGTGATTGCTATACGTTCCATAGGTTCAACGGAATCCCTCAATATACTCAATTTTGATGCTGCAAATGCATTTTCAACACTTGATAGTCGCATGGTGAAAACGTCTCCATTCTTACGCAAATATTTTCGGTAGGCATCTGCATCCTGCATAGGAATTAAAGCAGGTTTTCGTTTCGAGGATGAATTATTGGTGGCATTGCCGGTTATAAAAGGAAAATAAAGAATCAAGCTCAAATAGTGAAACTGTGAGTGAAATAGATTTAAACAAAGCTAAATCAGTAAAATTAGAAATATTAACTATGGAACAACAACAGAAACACAACTTCCTGCACAAGCTTTCAATTCTCTTAGGATCCCAGATACAATTAAAGAGTTACCAAAGTCTGTAATCCGTAACTCCCCCGATTTAATTGAAACATCGAGAAATTTTATCTTTAGTAATATCGGTTGACAGCACAACCTACACTGTAAAAAATGTGCACAATTGTTGCCACAAACCTTAGGTATTTTTCCCTAAAATGTAGGGAATATTCCTTAAAAGGAAGGGAATATTCCCAAAAATGTAGGGAATATTTACTACATTTTAGGGAAAAATACCTAAGCTTTGTGGCAACAATTGTGCACATTTTTTACAGTGTAGGCAACTATAAAGGGCAATCAGAAATAAAATAGAAGGGCAGGCGACTGAAGTACGTAATATGTACGGTACACCATTGGTTTGGGATCAAATAAAAAAACTTATGCTCCAATACTCCACTAAGAGAAATGAAATCTCCCTTATCAGAGATTTACATTCCTATAAGCAAGTAGAAAAGTTTTCTAGTGAATCACATACAAATTCACGAAAAAGATAATAGTTTGGTGAAAGCTAAAGAGATATGCATGCAGAAATGTATCTAAATGGTTTCTTATCAGGACTAAGGGAACCCTTAGCTTCAAGCACTCGAGCTATGCGTCCAGAATCTTTATCGATTGCACTGCATCCAAGAACAAAATATTTTCTACACAAAATCAAAACCATCAGTAACTCTTCTAAAGCCTAAACGTAACTAATTAAATCTTTTCTAGGACTTCTTGGGTACTAGAGGAAATTAATCAAAGACTGCGAAAATAACAGAGCCACGTCATGCCTGAAAGATGGTAACAAAATCGAGTTTAACGACCAGTACAATAAAGTCTTTGAGATCCATAAGGACCTTCTCATCAACGATCCCATTATCCAACACCCAGATGGTTTCAAACAAATTATCCTGAGCACAGACGCTAACAATTACGCAATTGGGACAGGAGGAGCCTACACGATAGAGAAGGAATTGTTAGGCATAGTCTGGGCCACCAAGTATTTCAAGCCGTATATGTCCAGAAACCGATTTACAATAAATACAGACGAAAATCCACTTATGTGGCTAATGAGTTTAAAAGAGCCAAACTCCAAACTGGTAAGATGGCGATTGAAACTCGAAGAGTTTGAGTATAATATCGTATATAAAGAAAAAGTAACGAAGATGGTAATGCTGGCGCTTTAAGTCGCATCAGACCGGACACGGATGGACCAATTCATATAAATGTTAATGAGAGAACAGAGATGTACACTCCGAGCGTAGACATTTCAACCATACATTCTGCCAAAGAAAATCTTAACGACGGAATTCCAATTTCAGAGAGGCCTTTAAATAAATTCAACATACACTTAACTCTCTTCCTCCTAATAAATTCATGCCAACATTGATCGACGACAACACATTCAAAGTAGTATAGGAGATTTATTCAAAAAATTTCTCGTGAAACAAGAACTTTAAACTAATCCGATGCACTGAATAATTACGAAACGTCACTGATAATGACGAACAGAATCAAATCATAAATTCATATCGTAACCAAACGTTCATAAACCTAAAAGGAGAAGCCTGTTTTCTGTAGATTTGTGTTGTTTCTGTGAAGTAAGGAATGATGGCTCCTTCCACGTCGCTGGCATATAAATCTGCTTGAGAAATTGAGTAAATGTTTGAGTCGTGCCCTTTTGAAAGGCAGTTAATGTACAAGCTATTTGACGTGACAGCTTTGAATTTAGAGCCTACAAATTTGGGGCATTTGTATAAACGATGTTGCTCCTAGCACATTAGATATCTGTTACCAGATGGTGGATGGTATGAAATGGGCTGATACTCATGAAATTTGAGCTGCTTTATTTATTGAATGTGGCCTTGTGTATGAAATCGCCTCTAGAGTACGGAATCTTGTCTCTAGAAATGTATTTAAAGATTCAAAGGTAGGAAATGCGTTTGCATTGTTCACCTCTTATTTCCATAAGTGATGCATCTGTGCTGGCAAGTATTCCACTAACATGTAAAATAGGTTTGCATCCCAATTCTTAGTGGGCATTTCCAAAGCTTCGAGTTTATAGATGCATTCGGAGGATTTGTCTTCAGTTACCTAGGACAGTTTTATTGCCTTGACTGACTCTTGTTTGCCTTAAGGTAGACCAAATAGGATTTTCAGCTGCGCATTTATTAATATTCGCTTCTTGCCATACCTCTCGAGTCATGTTTGCTATGCATTATCATAATTCGTATTGGTCATTGTAAATTGACGCAACAAATATTCCGCGTCTTTAGATCATGTAATTTTCGTACTGGAGATAAAAACAGATTTTATTAAGACAAGAGGGTGGAGCAAATCATGAAAAGACTGACACGAATCATATGAACCTGAGAATGGCGGGAAGAGAATTCTGGGCAATATCAGAACAAAGGAATCTTGTTGCTCCGATTTGACATTCGACCGAATTTATTGTTGTATGTATGTATGTATGTATGTATGTATGTATTTAATGTATCTCGAAGAAAGGCTCTGAGTTCATGGTATTTATCTTCCATTTATGAGAACTTGTCCTCCGTAAAATAATCATATTTTTGACGATCGCAGGCATGAGCAGTTTAGACTACTACAAAATGGTCGGTACTAATGGACGTGTAAACTGACCAAATATCGTTTAATGCTATCAGACGCTCAGACATAAAACGCTTAGTACATTTCACTGCAGCAGTGTTATGATAATATGCGATGGATTTGCCTATTATTTCTGCAGTCTGGGAAGTGAAGTCATGTTTAATTGGGTGAGAATATAATCCACTAGGCTGTAAATCTGGCTCGAAGGACCATAAAATGTTCTGCCTGTAATCAGAACGAATATGCAACTTGTGTGGTGGAAATTTTAACCCTGGTTCAAAGTCTGTAATATCGTGGTTCTATTCTCCTTTTTACCAAGTCCCCTACACTATAACCTGCTATGATTTAATTAATATTGAACTTCTAATTCGTGAAATAAGGTAATATCAAGAGTTATAACAATTGCTTGTTTTTCTTACTTGGCTTACTGTATAATTTAATTTATATTTGTATTATTTGTATTTCATACATACTATTTGTTGATTAAAGAAGCGTCTAATATTTTTAATCTTTAGTACTTGTAAATCTAGGTTTCTCAACTGTTTTTGTTCTGCCACCACCTTTTTATGTGCAGTTAAAAGTTTTCCGCTCCGCAGATCTAAAATTATAGATTATACTAGAATCTAGTATATCAAGGCTTTTGTAGCCTCGGTAGCTTAGTGGATAACCATGCCAAAGGTTGTGGGTTCTAATCCCTGTGTCAGATTGGTTCAGGTACTTATTGTCCCCATAATAGCATATAGAATTGATGTTTATGCTGTTAAGTTGGCTTCAGCATCACTGCCCAAGCTTGAAGTGACTTTCAGTTTTGTGATTCGTTTCATACTTCGACTTCTTAGATACGACCATGTTTCTGTTACACCAATTCCATTATTCGATGTCCTTTGAAATCATATATCTAACAGGTAATATTAATATTTCTCTAAAACGTTCTTAATTTTAATCAACCCTAGTATCTTTATCATTTTCGCTCATTCAATACGAATAAATGCTCTTATTAGTCCATGATTTGCAAATCAAGTGTTAGAAAGTTTATTTTTATCCAGGCCATTTGACTTTAGATAGAACCAACTTCCATTTGGTATCAGGAAGACACGTGTAGTACTGTTACGATTAGGGTTAAGTTATATAATTTTAGTTCAAGTTTAAATATGTACATATTTTTATATATTACAAGCTGAGTGAAAATGGTATCTATTAACGATTGTGGTCATGGATATTCTATATGAGGAGGATATTCATTGCAATGCTTTATGATATACGAGATTTTTGTAATGTTGGCTGGCGCGTAAACAAACAAAGTTCTGACACGGGAACAGGCAACATACCACACCAGCGAGAGGTATGGATTTTCAAGGTTACTGTCGCAAACAATCAATGACTGCCCTTTTGATTTGTTTATTGTCATTGCAAATGCCAGCGGCGCCGGAAACTGCAAGCGTTTAAAATCGATTGGCATGTCAGTCGGAGTCATACGGATGCGTGGTACCAAAATGTCTTCTCTTTTGTACATTCCTTTAATAATTGGTGTTTCCATGACGTCAGATTCTTCACCGCAAGCCGGGTGCCATTACTAAGGCTTAGTTGGTTGATATTTCGCAGCGTTATGATTACCGACCCGACTTTCAATTGGAGATTGTGAGGCAACCATCTGGACAATTCCAGCGAGTTTAAAAATTCGGCTAGATAGTTGACGACATCATCTTGGCTAGTAGTGGAATCCACTGAGTTGTACGTCATCAATTCGCCAGCAATTTCACTTAGAATCTTGAAATACAATTCGTCGACATCAGTGTTGTTCGCAGCTATGCTATAGGTATTGACTCACCCAAACGTAATTTTTGTAATGTTTCGGTCTTTGATTCTGTGAACTGGCAAAAATCGACAGAGAATGTAATGCAACCAGGCAAAATGCCAACGGGGATTTTGCCATTGCCAATGTACGGTAATTGTTTTGAAAATACTTCTCCAGATTGGTTGTTCTGCAACTCGACACGCATGTTGATATTTAGTTTGAGTGCCTTGACGTATTTCCATAAAAGAAACGACTTCAAACATGCCTAAAGTTCATCGGCTGGAGATGACTGTAGAATCACTGGCAATGTTTTTTTTTCGGCAAGCTTTTCCAGGACCATGTCGAAGAAAGCAAAAAAACAATTACGTATATAGTGTAAAACCAAAATATGGCAACACCAAGAAGGGATTGCCCATTCCAATTTTTCTTTCCCTTAAATCCTTATTCGGACTACTGCGAACATAAAAAGAAAAAAATTAGCAATATCAGGACAACCATTGTCAATTCATGCGATTATCAGCGAACAACATTTCATTTTTATTTATATAGATTATGCAACATTGTTATTTCTGTGATATTTAATATTTATTTATTTTCTAATGTGATGCTTTTCTTATTGTCCATTATTGACGATGTGTTTTGGTAATTGTCATCCTACTTTAGTGGTGTTGTTTCTACATTATCTATTTCAACAAAGGTCTCCTGCAAGTTCTCAAATATTTTTTCTATTTCTGTTATGATTTCGCCTTCTGCTTCCGTGTTGGTGGTTTCGCACCATTCTGATATATGCTCGACTTTCTGACTGCTCTCATTTGTAGCTTGTGTTTTTACTGACCTTCGCCGCTAGTTTTTCTTGCGTTTTTCTTCCGTTTCTCTTACTTTCGCATATCTGTTTCTAATTGTTTCCTTGGTTTTTGGTTTTTTCTTTTGCCTTTGGATAATATTTTCCTTTGTTTTTTGCCGAGCTAGTAAGGCTTCTTCTTTACGTTTTAAATAATTTCCTTCCTTCAGATTGTCAGCAAATATCTTTTTCTCCATTTTCTCATCATGAAATCTTCGGAAGTGAGATGATGATATTATGTAAGACCAGTTTTAATTTTCTTGTTTGTGAAGGGTGTTGGGTATTTATGGGAGAAATCGTTGCATGGGAAGCATATACTCGATATTTTAAAATCGGTACTCGGTACTTTCGTTACTTTCGGTACTTCTCTCAGAATTTTGATATTAATTGATCTCTTCTACAGCGCCATAGTTTACGCTGGTAGTTTTATATGATATAGGCAATAGATACTTTCGTTACTAATTCTGTTGTGATTTCGTTATTGTGCGTTTCATATTTCGATTGTTTAACATAATAGCGTTCAATGTAATAATATTTTTTTTAAATAAAAATAGACAAATAAGTTGTATTCCAAGAAATACAAAAGTAGAAAATTATTTTTAATAAGAATTAATTTTGTTCAAGAAAGAATTTTTTGGGATTCTCCGATATTATAGCAAAAGCTAAAAAATGTTCTAATTTTATTCTAATTTGTTATTTCATCACACATCTCATTAATTTTTGGTGACAAGTTTCAAGTCTTGGTTTGACTCATCAACAGGTCCCAAATAGCGAAATTGGGTGATTTGAAAAACAAATGAAAAAAAAATGAAAAAAAGAAGAAAGAAATGAAAAGTTTGAGAAAAATGGAAAAAATAAATTTTTTTTATTTATTAAAAAAAATTTCAAAATTTTTTAAAGAAACAGATTCATTCGAAGCGAATCGAACCTGTATACGCCACGCAGTGGGCTGAAAAATAAAGAAGAAAAGGAAGAAGAAGAAAAATAAATAAATAATAAATAAATAAAATTTTTTTTTCTATTTTTCTCAAACTTTTCATTTCTTTTTTTTTTTTCATTTTTTTCATTTCTTTTTCAAATCACCCAATTTCGCTATTTGGGACCTGTTGATGAGTCAAACCAAGACTTGAAACTTGTCACCAAAAATTAATGGGTTGTGTGATGAAATAACAAATTAGAATATTTTTTAGCTTTTGCTATATACCGGAGATATCCCAAAAAATTCTTTCTTGAACAAAATTAAGTTTAACCCGGTAAAAAGTCCAAAAGAGTAAACTTTTTATTTATTTTTCCTCCTGGGCTTGTATAGGAGTGTTTTTTTCCTCATATAATTCACACCCAGAATTTATTCTGAGTTTATATGAGAAGAGATCAATTTGATCTATTTTCAAGAGTCTGCAGCAGGCAGAAAACCGAGCTGCACCGATGAGTGTAAGGTTTTCTGCTGACACGAAACGCTTCTTCTTCTTCCTTTTCTTCTTTATTTTCAGCCCACTGCGTGGCGTATACAGGTTCGATTCGCTTCGAATGAATCTGTTTCTTTAAAAAATTTTAATTTTTTTTAATAAATGAAAAAAATTGTTTTTTTCTGTTTTTCTCAAACTTTTCATTTCTTTCTTCTTTTTTTCATTTTTTTCATTTGTTTTTCAAATCACCCAATTTCGCTATTTGAGACCTGTTGATGAGTCAAACCAAGACTTGAAACTTGTCACCAGAAATTAATGGGTTGTGTGATGAAATAACAAATTAGAATAAAATTAGAACATATTTTAGCTTTTGCGATATACCGGAGAATCCCAAAAAATTTTTTCTTGAACAAAATTAAGTTTAACCCGGTAAAAAGTCCAAAAGAGTAATCTTTTTATTTAATAAGAATTAAGGAAAAAATGTATTATATACAACAGCGCCACCTATCGTATGCAAAACTGTACTATCTTTTAAGCTCGAACCAAAAATACCTCTTTACAAAATTTCATTGAAATCGGTGTGGCGGTTGCGGAGATTAGCGTGTGCGAACATAGTGACACATGGTTTTCATGTTATAAGATTACTCTTAGTAATTATTATTTTGACATGTCTAATCCAATAATTATGTGCAAATAGTAATTTGGTTTACTTGTAACTTGTAGCTTCTGATTTCGTTAAATTTTAATCTGCTAATCTCTCTTTTTTTTTCTGTAAAAGTTTTTCTGTGTGTATATATATCCCATATTCTAAGTATAATTATAAGACGACGTATTTTGTCATACATGTGTAGAGTTTTTAATGAAGTGAATAAAATTGTCTCTCCTACCATCTTACCTACGACCTTACCTATTTAAAATACCCTTACGTTGAAGCGTTCTCAGGCAGTGTCCAAATATATATTGACATTTTTGTATGTCAAGCTTATATAGGAAATATCCGATTGGTCCCATTTTCGAACGGGCAGAAAGATGGACGGGCGAACGAGCAGACGGACTTGCATAAATACAAAATAGCTTTTAATGCTATGTGTGGGTGTCCAATCTTCAATCCTAATTGTTTCTACATATGCGTTACAAACGGAATGATAAACTTGGTATCTATGATCTAGAGTATAACAATTTCAAACATGGGCTGGTTTAGATTAGATATGTGGAGGGGTGTGTAGGCATTTGCCTCACATTCACTGCAACCTGAAAGATCTATTGTGAATCCCCAGTCGATTTAGACAGTTAAAAAAGTCTAGTACCATTCTGAGACTTAAGTTCCACACGTAGTTTGGTGGAAAAAAAGCATGTTCGAGGTGAAGAAATCTCCACCTAGCTAATTCTTCGCAGTTGCAGAGCAGATGCTCCCAGGTTTCATGAGCACCCTAAGGAAACGGTGGGATGAAATCTCGGCCAAGCCTATCTTATATCGGTGATAAATCAATAGACACTGTCTTGAGAAGAGCTTTGTAATCATTTTGAGCTCTGTTCCCCTAATTGCTTGTAGCCCTTCCCAACAATGGGATTTATGTTTGTTCTCCTAGCTAGTTAGGATAGCTCTGAGGTAACATGTACTACGTTTCTGTGTGGTGTTCAATCCGGATTGAATTCGAATTAGTGCTAATGGAAACGAGAATTGAGTAGAGTTTCGTTCAATCCATATTAACTCCTCGAAACCAGATGAATTAAGTTGTGTTTTGTGAAGTATTAATTAGAATAGCGCGGATGCGTCTCTTATCCAACACAAATCCGACTACTTTGTATGAAATATATATGTATGTATATGAACATTGGTTTTTAATTCTTTAAGATAGTTTTTCAGTAAGGGATTGAAAACGTTAACATGTATCTGCAATCCACGCACCTGCCCAGTGGTCACCACACCACTATCAGATCATTTACATACAGATCCTATGAACGTCTTGTCTTACAGAGCTCTCTTTGTCAAATTACTATCTTTCCATTGGATTCCAATTTTGAAGAAAATCACACTAATAAAGTATAAAGTCCCTAGTCAACATTATTATAATACATCCTGATTGGTAGCTGATTCGAAAATACTTCCAAACATATTAGACTTTGAGAATATTTGTGAATTTCCTATAAAAAAATTAAATTATGCGATGAAAATTACTGCCTCAACACTAATTACGTATATCTGCATAAGGTTTTGCAAATTCGCAGTTTGTTTTCTGATTTCATTTTAATGTTTTGCAAAGAATGCTAATTGGGTCTAATTATAAGGGTTAATTCGTCAGCAATCGTTGTAACTAATTAATTCGATTTGGAGGAGTTAATGAGTCTCTGATCTTAATTAACCTTTTTGAGGGATTATTTGTTTAACAAGCGAATACTAGAGTACATGCAGCATTTGGAAAGCAATTAAATTTTGGTAAAGCGTAAGTGATCTCATTATAACATATTCTCAGGTATATTACTAATTAAGCGTGTCTACGACAGAAATTCATTTCACTTACTTCAAAGAGACTTAGTATGTGGATGAATATCCTAAAAAATTTGAAGCAACTCCATGATTCTGTGAAAATGTGTTTTTGAGGTTTATAGATGTTATGATGTTATATTACGGGGGTGGAAGAGAGGCAATTATTAGATAAAGGTAAAAGATATAAAATCTCTTTTAGTTTATTTTCAAGATGCAAATAGAAATTATTATCAAACAGTTTTAATGCTCAAATAAGGAGTGTTAGTGAGTTATTGTATATTTGATTTTCCCTTTTAATAACTTTCTATCAACTTACATACAAGGGCGGATCCAGACATTTATTCTACAGGGGGAAATCGCACAGATCTTTCTTTCTTTGTATACCTTGAAAATTTCAAAATTCATACACAAATGTTATATAATTTTAATATTTAATTAAATGCAAAATGAAGGGAAGCCTTAGAGAACTTTTCTGCTGTATTCATTAAGTGAAGGCAGCAATTATTTTCTATTTTTTAATGCGGATTTAGGAGATTTAAAAAGATTTGTTTTTGTATTTTCTATATCATTTTAATAGAGAATAAATTTTGATTTATTAGAGTTCTTGGGGGGGGGGGGGTCGCCCCGATCAGCCCACGCTGTATCCGCCCTTGCTTACAGACCCCTGATTCAGAACGTTTGTGTCTGAGCGCCTGAACGCCTGAGAGTGCTGATGGTGAAGAAACAGGTTTAGGGTAGTAAAAGTGGATGAATTTACATGGCGTTTTTTGATTTAGAATGAGTGAATGGGGAGCTTCCTAAAGGCGTCAAATTTTCTTACGTGTTGGGGGTTTTGGGATGGGGGTGGTAAATACCACACCTTGAGAGTGCCGTTCGTGACGAAAGAAAGAGTTTGACGGAAGTTAACGTGGATGGATTTACATGGGGTTTTTTGATTTGGATGGGGTAAAATTTTCTGATGTGTTAGCAGCTTTGATGTGGGGTGGTAACTACCACCCTTGGGGTTGTCCAATTTGGGCCGTGTGTGATATGAGTCAAGAGTCGATTTTCGAGAGTCGAATTTTGAGAGTCGAGTTTCGAGAGTCTATTTTCGAGAGTTTATTTTCGTGAATCGAATTTGGAGTGTCGATTTTCGAGAGTCGCTTTTCGAGAGGCGAGTTTTGAGTTTCAAGAGTCGAGTCTTGAGATTCGAGATTCGAGAGTTGAGTTTCGAGAGTATGGCAATTGTGATTATGGTCATGGATGCCCAAACTTTTAAGATTTAATTTGCGTTTTAGCATTTCTTATTTTGCAATTAAACATTTCTTGTGTATATCACTGAGAAAGAAAAAAAAATTTTACTTTTAGTGCAATTTGTTTACAAAAATTATTTATTTTAAAAGTTTTTTTAATATATTTTATTTTATTAATTTGAATGAACTAATATTTGTTCAAGTAGATCTTTTTGGGATTCTCCTGTACAAACGAAAAGTAAAAAAGGGATTTTTTTTTTATTTATTTTATCACAAAATTATTTTATTTAGGGCGGCAAACTTTCATTGGAGAATTTTATTTGCATTCTCCTATATTTATTAATTTTTTTTTTTTTGAGTCACTCAATTCTGTTGTTTGGGATCTGTTAATGAGTCGAGCCAAGATTTGAAACTTTGCCGCCATAAATCAAATAATCATGTGAGAGAATAAATATTTCAATCAATGAATGGGATATTTCTAGCCCTGATGCAAATCCTTCGAATTACTGCTTTTGTGATTGTACAGACTGTATATATGGAATGATATGTATCTTTTGAGCTGAGTAATTTGGGCAAGAAAAATATGGAACGGCTATTGAAAAAATGTATGCCAATATGAAAGGAAACATTTTTCAAAATGACTCAAGTAAATTTTATTTGTACAAGAGAGAAGTTGTAATCAGTCAATTATTATAGACGGAGACCAAAATACTTACGTCATATACTTCAAACAACTCCTAAAGTCCTATCTTGGCATAATTGATATTAGCTTGCGGTGACCTTTACGCGCAAGTCTTTCCACATGCCAAAGAGCAATGAGAAAACCAGATCAGTCGTCTTCCCAACATCACTTTTTGACACCTGCCTGAATGTTAAGATCCAGGGGTGGCATTAAAAAGGATTTCAAGGACAGCAGAGGTCGCAGGTCGCATGGAGCCCGTAAATCTCGGGCAGGCAAGCCTTTTCAAGCCCACTAGCTTCCGGATAACAGTCCCCACAAGCGTCCGTGGCGAGCATACACAGGAGGCAGCTGTGAGCATAGGTCTAACAATCGAAGTATACATCCAGTGCACAACCCTTGGTCTTATGCCGCATGTGCAGCCAAAAGTTACCCTTCATTAAGCGAAGACCCCCATGTGACCCTCTCAGAACACTAAGCCTGGCCAACTGGTCGCTCCTAAGAGTCCTTAGCAGCCTAACCGGTGGTTCACGATAGCCGTCAAGCTGCTCGCAGAAATGTACAAAGGCCTGTCCTTTTGATTTTCTAACAAGCCTGTTGTATTTACTCTGAGTCTAGCGGTAGATCCGCCAGTCCTCCTGGCCTTATTAAAAAGCATTCTGCAAGCCTTAAGGAGCTTACTAAGACTGCCGTTCCACCCCGATAGAGGCTTCCTTCATAAGTCCGTGATAATAGGACAGGAAGCTTCGAAAGCTTCAGTCACTGCAAACTGCAGCTTTCCTCCTATTGCCTTCTCTACGGCGGCAACACTCCCGAATCTTCCATCCTGAGAGGCGATCGTGGAAGCTAGCTCCTTTCGGTATCTCCCCCAATCAGTCCGCTTCGGATTCCTGTTTGGTTCCATCTCAATGAGGTCAGCACCAATACAGAATTCAATGTAGCGGTGATCAGAGGGAGACAATAAGGAGTTCTCTACTTACTCCATTCTTACTGAAGGAGAGCTTGATCGATGTAGTATCCCTGTTGGACAGATGAAGCAACAGGTTCATCAAAATATCTTTTGTCGCAACAACACAAGCCCTAGAAGTAGAGGACGTGGTGTCATACAAGATTTGAACTCCGTGCACTTCCGTTAGCCCCCGGATACGGGCTTTCCAGAACCAAGACTTCTGAACAAGCACCACTATTTATTGTTGAGATTTTGTACGCAGGTCAGCAAAGCAACGTCCTAACAAAGCAGACGTCGCCTTGCGGTTTTTGCCAGTTAATCAGTCTAAAAGGAAGGTCAGTCGGCTGGATTTCTTCCCTACGCACTTCTCTTGCGAAGAGAGAGAAGGAAAAGGCCAAGGGACACATGTAGCCATCTCCTTAATTCTTTTCCTTCTCTTTCTTTCTGCTCCATAGATTCTTCTGCCCGTTCGCTACCGTCAGCACCTTTCTACTCTGAGGTAACAACATCAGCTAGCCACCGGAGTTGAGTTGATCAGACGAATGAGGAACATGAGAGATAGCAGTCACGCCGCCATCATCAGCCCAGCTCCCCTGACGGAGGAGATTTTCCATGGATGATGATATTTCAGGGATAAAATCCTCCAATTCCTCAGACATCCGTGGATTAATGACGCACTTGCTAGGAATGGATTTGTTTCTTCTCGCATAGTTTCATATCTCGTCACACGAGTAAGACTCTCACCC